>JANHZU010006347.1:82615-101166 GCA_032468055.1 Acrochordus granulatus | reverse complement strand
TCTGACTTTCCATTGTTTCCTATGGGAAACTGCGTTTCTCTTTACGAGCATTTTGCGCTAAGAGCGTTCTTCCGGAACGGATTAATCTCATCTTGTGAGGCACCACTGTATATGCAATAATTTTCGCTAGCACCACTGTTCAAAGGCATCAATTCCTCAGTTGGCCTTACTTGATGTCTACCCCTTACCCTCATAGATCATTACAGGGAAGACTATCACTCTAACTAGCCTGCTTTTTGTATTTATATCAATATCTCTGCTTTTCCAGATCTTATTCAAGTTAACCATTGTAGTGCAGCCTAGGGTTATCCTGCATTTGATTTCAGGTGTAGAACTGCCATTGTGAAAAAATTTTGATCCAAGGAAGATAAATTATTGAACAAATTAAATTTCCTCCTTGTTGATTTTAAGCATTTCATGTCCATCTGCTGCTGTTTTCATTATCTTTGTTTTCCTGATGTTAAAATTCAATCCTACTTTTTTACTTTTGTCCTTGATTTTCCAGTCATTTTTTCCCAGATAATTTTCCCAATTATTTTCAGCCAATAGTGTTATATCATCTGTTTACCTCAAATTATGTATGGTTCGTCTCCCAATCTTCACTCCAAAATCAGGCAAAAAAGCTGGATTGCATCATTTTCACTACAGCGAACATGATCTTAGTACGTCCCTTTCTGTTAGCCTCTTCCTGATGTCAACATTGCTCCTCCCACTACCTATTTTGGCCATAGGCCAACCATCTTCCAGGTTTATTTCCATGTTCAAAATATTTCTGCTTTGTAAATTTCAGTTTCTTTTCAGTTTCATTAATTGTTAACATAGAGATCTGTTGTTCAAGTATTTTTATCTGATTAAGCAAGTCTACATCCACTGGCAATTTTTGTAATAATTTTTCTTTTTGTTTAATTGTATTTAAAATATTTTGCATTTTGTGTCTTATTTTTATTTTACGTCCTTATTGTACTTTTTAAAATATTTTCTCATTATTGCTTTATATGCATCCCAAACTGTGTTTAAATTTGTACTTTTATGTAAATTGTTGTAAAAAAATTCCTTTAAATTTTTTTTTACAATTTGTAACCATTTGTGCTTTCTGTAAAATAGATTCATTTAATCTCCATCTCAATAACTGAGGTTTAAGTTTAAAGGTAAATGCAACTGAGTTATGATTTGAAAAAAATTGGGGTAAAATATCTACTCTGGAGATATTTGTTAATAAATTCTTTGTAATCCAAATCATACCAATTCTTGAGAAGGATTTGTACCTTTCTGAAAAAAAGTATAGTGTTTTGTCGATCCATTTTCAAATCTCCAAGCACTCACCAGGCCCAATTTCTTTGTCATATCAAAAAAAGATTTTGGCAATTTTCCTTAGCCCCATTAATATTCCAAGTAAAATTGCTAGTTCCCATTTTTAAAACCAGTACTAGTGTCCAAGTCTAAAGCTATGGCTCATATCCCCATAGCCTGCTCATCTTGGGTTGCTTGCTTTTGGGTCATTTGCTTTTGAATCTCTGTTCATTGTTAATCTCTGTTCCTTTGCTCTAATTCATCTTTATATCTGGCCAAACAAATTGCTGCTTTCTCTACAGAGTTAGAGTTACTAAATCTTAACTGGTGGTAATTAAAAATCACGCCTTCTAATCTATCCCATCCAAACATTATATTATTCTTCAAAACTTCTTTTTTTCCTCTTCCTCAAAATTTTACTGGGATTTCTATAAATAAAATTAATTCTCTCCCACTATAAATTTAACCTGAAAATGTTTTTGTAATATTTGCTCTTTAATGGAACTTCTCACAAATTGGATTATTATATCCTTAGGTAGATGTCTCTTAAGTACTGGGGGGAGTTGACCTTATGTGCTTTGTCTATTTCATTTGCCATCAGTGGAACTCCTCATTCCAGGAAGTCCTGCAGAGCATCCACAATCATTTCCTTTACATCTCTGTTTTTTTCAATTTGTTCTGGAAGACCCTTCAATCTAAGAAAAGCAACATTCGTGTATTTGCAGTTTTTACATTTAGCTGCTCTGCTTCTTCAACTCACATATGAAAAGTTTCAAACTGATCCTGCATCTGTTTGAATTCAACATGAAGCTAATTCATCTTTTGGTCGTTTTTGGATACTAACTTCTGCTCCATTTTTTTCTATTTTTCCTTCCAATCTTTCCATATTTTATTCCATTTTTAGGCAATTCAATTTCCCTTCCATATTTTCATTTGAAGATATGATGAGTGTTCAATAACTTATTAAATGCTCATCGTCTCTTCAAATGAAAATATGGAAGGGAAACAAATGATAGTTCCCATTCAACTGCTTACAATGAAAGTTGAATTTAAAAAGTCAAATTATCACAAATAAGTTGAAATTTGGTCATACACCTCTTTTTCCTTTTAGTAAGATGAAACATTATCTGCTAGAAAATAAGAGCCAGAAACAATGTTGTTATGATTGGCACAACTTGCATGCTGTGAAATCCCATATTTGAAAGAACTGCTTCTTGTTAACAATGCTGTCTCTAATATTGATTTTATATCCTGTTTTTGAATCATCTCGGCCAACATAAACCCTGTTTCAAGTAAAAGAAAATTTAATGGAAAGCTGAACTGATTTAGATTGTTTGTTTCCATTGTCTGTTGGTTGCAAGGAGTCTCATCTTTCCTCAAGAAATTTCCTGCTACATTTATTTATTTATTAAATTCATATGCTACCAAACTCAGAAAAGGAGTTGGATCAAGGCAGCTCCGATTTTCTTAGATACTGCACAGAATCTAGAAAAAGAAGTTTTTTTCTAGAGGACCAGGAACACAAGCTAGTGGGTGGAGTTGCAAACTCAAGCTACTGGCTTTATAAGGTGGTTCAGGAATTACGAATTAAAGTTGAGAAAAATAATTATTTCATCCTCCCAGGTCTTTTTATTCCTCCTTCAACTCCCAAAACAGTAGCATGTGCTGTAAATTTCTCAAAATGGATTTCTTCACTGGGGTTCCTAGGATTTCAACCATTCTTTTTTAAGCTTTGTTGAGTTTTAAAAATGTGATATAGGCGATTCTGGATGGTCAGGCTAAGAGCCTTAACCCTAATACATCTGTGGAGTCCTCAGTGCTCTCTGAGCTTGACTGTTTTCCTTAAGATGTTCCTTTACCAAACTAGGTAACATCGTCAGTGCATCACATTTGTAATGAAACATCTGCAAGACAACAACCAAGCTCAGAGAACACCTAGTTCTCCACTACAGTTCAATCCTGAGCTACAAATATTCTCTTCTACCCAACACATCTTCCTAAGGAAAACAAAAGACTGACTCAGCTATACTATATAGTATCATGGCAATTCCACTATTAAAAAAACACTTTCCCAGGGGAACTATACTTCCAGATTGACTATTTAGGCCAAGGAATGGTATAAACTGGGAAAAGATATTGGGAGGGAGCAGTGCCCTGGGATAGCAAAAGAAGATAATTCCCTAGAAATAAACTATTTTCATGAATATCGCCTCTTTGTTCAAATCCTACTGTCTTTGGAGTCCTGCCCCATTAGCCTCACCGATCTCACTAGACACATATGTTATATCCAATAAAGTGTCTGACTGAATCACATGTATATTCTAATTTGCATAAGTCTATAAAGAGAAACTGTAATTCCATCCTTCTTTAGGTCTGTCTTTGCTTTCAGCACTGTCTGAAAATCAATTTGTGCTTCAATATAATGCATCCAATTCAAATGTACTCCTAAAATATTCTATTATCCTTACCATTAAAGTTTCTTAGATGAGAGTAATATATTAATTACTTAGAAATATGCAATTATATTAGAATATTATTACTGGGGAAAAGGTATATATTTTAGGATAATTTTTTAAATAATTTTATTGAATTTAAAAAAATCTACAAAAAACCCCCGCAATTGCAGTATTGTATCTCTTAAGTGCTCAGAATCTGATTCTGGTCACTTGGTATTGTCAAAATATATGCACAGGCCCAGGACATGATCTATAGAAAAGGGCACTAATTATGCTAAATCTTAATTTCAAAAACTGAATGTCTGAAACCTGCCTGGAACCAACACACAAAGAATCAGGCCAGTAAGAATCACATGCTAGTAAAATAAATGTACAGTATCAGATTCTGCAATCTATATTTCAGTAACGCATGAAAAGAAAACTGCCAGATATACAAGCTGCATTCAGAGAGGCGGGGCAGCCAAAATTGATTATAAAAAGGCTTTTCGCTTTGTAGATTACAACAAATTGAGGTTAGCCCTTAAAAACCTAAGTGTAACAATTCATCCCATTTGGCTAGTAGGGTGACCAGGATTCAAGTGTTACAATGGCATATGGAGCAATTCATTGGTTCAAAATGGGCCAAGGCCAAGTAATATTATCATCTGACTGATTTAACCTACATGTAGATTATATGATGAAAAATGCTGCAGTAAGAAATAGAAACTGCAATTACTGGGAGAAACATCAACAATCTCATTTATTGATGCTGTGGTACAGCTCTATAGGACTTAAGGAATTTCTTCTTGCAGGTGAAAAAAGAGTAAGGACAAGCTAGTTTTCACTAAATATCTTTTACCATTTACTAATTTTATTGTAATTTCTTTGTTTTGATTGTTGTGAGAGTCAGGCAGCATACATGTTTAAGATACTAAAGGTAAAAAAAAGTTTCCCCTGCCAGTTGTGGCTGACTCTAGGGGACAGTGCTAATCTCTGATTCATAGCTGAGGGAGCCAGAATTTGTCCAAAGATGTTTCCATGGTCATGTGGCCAGCATGACTATATGCCAAGGTGCACAGAACACTGTTACCTTTCCCACCAAAGGTGGTATCTATTTATCTACTTGCATTTTCATATGCCTTCAAAGTGCTAGGTTGGCAGGAGCTGGGGCAAGCAGTGGGAGCTCATCCCGTTACATGGAGGCACTTGGGTCTTGAACTCAAGCCGCCAACCTTCCAGGCACCAAGTCCAGCATCTTAACTGCTCGGCCATCACATCCCTCTGTTTAAGATATTATTAAATAATAAATATCAGCAAGAACGATTGTGTTAACAGGCAATGTAAACCCAATGCAAATAAGGAGAAAAGGAATTGAAGCGATAACTTTATCTGCCTATATTCAAAAATTTACAATGATACGACTTTGGGCACACAGTAAGGCATGTTTGCTATTTTGATGAATTATAGTTAACACGTTGTTCACAGAGACACTTTGTGTTAGCTCTAAAAGCATGAACTTTAGGTTGACAGAATAAAAAAGATGCCTTTAAAAATGTTGGTGCTGGAGAAAATTCTTGAGAAAGCCTCAGACCACCAGATGAACAAATCATTGAATACTAGATGACATAAAACCTGATATAAAATATTAAATATATATATATATATAAAATATATGATATATATTTTATATATGACATAAAAAGACTAGAAACACTGATACTGAATTTCACCTTAGAACTTAAGGACACATAGTCCAAAATATAAATCACTGATGCTTGAAAAAAATGAAGATATCCAAAAAGAGAAGACAAAGTGGTTAGATGCTGTCATTGATGACACAAGCATAGATCTAGAAAACTCTGGCGGAGAGTCTTACAGAAATGATGTCCACTGGAAGAAGAAGGCTTGCAAGCACCTGAATGCCTGAATAGCCACAGTGGTCTTCTGGAGGATGGCAGCTCAGGTCTGGTAGCCCTATAGAGCAGCAGCATATCATTCTCAAATGGGAAAGCCTATTAATAGGTACATCTAATTCATGTTGGAAGAACATGAAGTCGGTAGCGAGGCAGGCAAAAGGAAGACAGATTTTTGGTAGATAAAATGGGATTCTTATGCTAATCAGTATATTTACTGAAAAGCTGCTTCCTTTCCAGCTCTTTTGCCTGAAACTGACACAGCTATTTCCTTATTGTTAGGAAGAATTCAGTTGCTGTTGCTGTTGTTTCCAAGATGAATTACATCCTTCTTATTGTTTTGTTCCAACTTTTTTAAAGACAACCTTGTTTCTGGATTTTTTTACTTTTAATGCAGTTGCAGCTTCAAGTATCCACGATAATATGCACACTCTAATTTGATTGATTAAATAAAACAATGCAGGTTTTTTTCTCATATTTACAAGAAAAATTAACTTGGCTATTTGGAAAGGGGCCAAGATTTATCAAACAGTAAGAATACAGTTACACACAGAGAGAGACTATATGATTATAGTGAACTGGCAAATTACGGGGCATAAAAACATAAGTGCAATCTAAGTTAAATTTCAAAATAGGGTTCCATTGATCTTATTGAATGCTGTGAAACCATGTAAGTTTTGTTAATCAGATTACTAGAGAAAAACATTTCTTTAATTGAGAAAATAAAATCAGAATTTTTAACAAATGTTTTGATAAGGGTTTAAAGAGTCAACAAATATGGAGAGTCTTGCCAAGATGACAAGCTGTCTCATTCCAAAATAAATGTGTGTGATCGCAGTTGTGGATAGGCATCATGCCTATGATGCTTTTTGTGACTTCTGTTTTTTTATTTAGCCTTTTGTCTGTGCTTAGAGCTGTTCGAGAAATAGCTGGGCCAAAGCTGAAAGGAAGGCTGTGATGCTGGGAAGGATTGAAGGGAAGAGGAGAAGGGGACGGCAGAGGATGAGATGGATAGATAGCATAGTCAGTGTGATGGGTGTGAGCTTGGGAAGGCTCTGGGAGGCAGTGCAAGACAGGGGGGCCTGGAGTAATGCAGTCCATGGGGTTGCGAAGAGTCGGACACGACTGCGCAACTGAACAACAACAAAAACTTGTTTTTTGAGAAAATTATATTTTTTAATTTTTTTAATGGCAAGCAAAGGAATTATGATTTTATTTATTACTCATTATTGTATTCCACTGCGATCACAGGATTCGTGGCTGCGCATAAACTACTTTTGTAATGGTAGAAGCAGAACCTTTTCTGAAATTTAAAATCTGTCTGGATGATACTCCTTGTTTCAAAACAGCCCATATATGACAAATAGGAATTCCATATATGGCTGTTTCACCATTTAGATTTTTTTAAAAGCAGAAGATGTGGATTAGGAGAAATGAAATGTCATTTCACTTCTCCTTGCACTATTTCTTTAATTAAAATTATGAAATAACTGTATTTCACAAACAGGCAGTTCCGAAAATTTCCAGTCAAAGGGATTGTAGCTGTCTCCTTTTTAGGGTGGTAGTAATAAGAAAAAGAAGACAAATAATTTTATGATGAACACAAGAAGGTGAAATTAGTGACAACAAGTACTATAACAGTATTAGGCAGCACTTTAATTTATCTTAAAAATACTGAAATGGGCAGCTTGTTTTAAGCTTGCCTTTATGGCTTTTTTGATGCTTTATAGCTTTGTTATTTTTTTACATTGTTCAGCCCTCCTCACACATGCTGGCAGTAAGTGCATGCTTTGAATTCTATCCATCAGAAAATTTCTACTGATAGGGTCCAGAAGATGGGCCTTTTCTGTCATGATGCCTGCCCTTTGGAACATCATTCCTTATAAGGTGAGATTTGCCTCATTCTTTTGGCCTTCTGAAAAAGCCTGAAGACTTGACTTTGTGGGTATGCCTGGGGGCTGGGTAGCTGTATGCCTTCAGTGGGGTGGCTTCTTGATTAATTGGCCCTGCTCTTTTCTGTCTCGCAGAAATCTACTTTCCCCCCCCCTAATTTCTTATTTTTACTTATTATGTGATTGTATATTTTATAGTCCTTTTAATGTGAGTTGCCCAGAATTATTCTTTGTGAGTTGGGAAGCAAATAAATTCAATAAATAAATACTTTTAAAATAATCTAATATTTGTAAGTTTTTTGTAACCTTTATGCTGATCTTTGATTATGATAAAGATTTGACTTGATCTTTTGCATCTTAAACAAGATTACTTCAGGCACTTTGAATCAAGTAAGACTTATGTAGGAACTGTATAAAAATTCAAGACATATATGTCACACCTATATAGTAAAATAATTGTTTTTACAATCCCAGCACCGCTGTGGCTTTAAAGACTACTTTAGAGGGAGACACTCCAGAGGTTTCAACTGCTGGATCCTTAATGACTTGGGGTCTGCCTACAAATTACCACAATCAAACTCAAATTTCTCCAGGCTCTAGGAACATACGTGATGGGAAGCTGTGTGGGAAATGAGTGGCTTTGCAGGCTCCGTTCTTCTTGCCGCCGCTGCCTCCTCCTCAGGTGAGGAGGAGTTACCTGTCAACAAGAAAATACATTTATTTATTCATTGGTTTTTATTTTCTACTCTTCCCATTCTTTTTCTCCAATGTGCTCCAAATGGCATGAAGAAAATTATTTTTGTCTATTCCCTTGGCTACTCTGAGAGGTAAATCTGATGAAAGATATAACCTTGCCACAAACCACCTCTTGTATCATGCATATCTTTTGTTTAGGGCCAAAACTTTTTAGCCACTATATTACGTGGGCTCATTCATTCATACCTGCTGAAAGCTGAACATTCTTTCCCTCTTGTGAATTAGATGAATCTCAAATAAATGACAGCAGCTTTTCACCCTAACCCTAACCCCAGTTTAGTCTTTTGTGGTTGATTGTGTTGTGCTAACCCAATTATCTGGAATTATTTTATGATTCAATATATTGCTTGATCCCAGAAAATGGGTTAACACAATAATGAGAGAAAATCTATTGTATGTGAACTTATCCTTATCTCCATTAGAAGAACTGACATAAGAAAACAGATAAACCACAGTTCATCTCACAAACATGCACAAGCAGCTTACTGGAGCAAAATTCTATACACTATGTGAACTAGAGAAAAATACTATTTTCCTGATTTAGGCATTTGGGAGAAATAATGTTTGGATGATATAAATTCTGTGCAGGGCTTGCCCTATCATTAAGCAAAGTGAGGCAGTGAAAACTTAGTTCTCTTCTAGGGATGGGGCCAAAATAAATTTACTGTGAACTTCTTTGACTTCTATTTTCTTATTCTTAATCTTCATCTGAGGGTAGTGCAAAAATAACAGATTTTAATGAAAAGTTATTGTAGGTTTTAGAAGGGATGTTCTCCAGTCATAGAGATAGTCAATGTAAGATTGAATTGCTGAATCACTTGTTGAGATGGGTGATTATAGAAATCAAATACATACATAAATATTGAAATTTTCAGTATGGGATAGTTAGGCATTAATATAAACTTTATTTCTTCATTCAGTTCATTGAGTGAGCTCCAGTATGAATTTGCGAGCAAAGAAAAATTGTCATAAATAAGTTCAGTGTTGTTGTTCCTTGAAACTTATACCAATATAGGAATAATCAAAGGAAGCAAAGCTGATGCTCTGATATGGAGTGGGATACAATTGGGAAGAGAAACTTAACATTGCAAGACAATTCTGATTTGCTAAAATTCTTGCTAATATGTTAGATGTGTAAAATACAACGAAGTCCTGTATATTGCACAGGTCAAGAGAAGGGTGGAGAAAATATCTGCACACCCGTTTCACCTGGACATAAATTGTTTGAACTTCTTTCCTCTGGATGGCACTATAAGATCTTGTACACCAAAACAACCAGACACAGGGATAGTTTTTCCCTATGCCATCAGTTGAATATTTAACTTATGCTATATGGCTGGACACAGCAATAACTATAGTGCAAGGAATTTTAAATTAATCTGGAAGTTCTGTCTAATGTGTATACATACTTATCAATAGATTGTTGTTCTAATTCTATACTTTCCTTTATTTCCTTTTCTATTGGCTGTACATTTGATGCATATTTTCTGTCTGAATACATAAATTTTGGTTTATTTTGTTTATGTTATTATTTATTTTATTTACTGTTGTCTTACAAGTACACTGAGAACTTCTATACTGGAGTTAAATTCCTTGTGTATCTAATCATGCTTGGCCAATAAAGTATCTGTATTCTGTAATAATAATGACACTAGTGTGTCTAGAAGTTTAAGAAATTCTGAAGTTATGATAAATTACTCTTTTAATCAGTAAATCCTTTTTCATTTATTTATAGTTGAGCAAGTGACTAAATCATTTATGACATGCCATACAATTTATATCTCCAAATGGCAGGGAAGATTCTATTTTCAGTGCATCTTTGGGATAAAAAGGAGCACTTAGCATTTCCTGTCACTGCCATCCTTTTTCACAGATTAAAAATTAGCACATCCACTCTGAATATTTTGCCACTTACTCAATTGTTATTATTAAAAATATGGACTTATGCAAGTACTAGCCTTTTCCAACCTTAAGTGGGATAAAATACCATAAAGCTGGTGGGGAATTATGAGGACTTTAATCCAATCCATTTGTAAGGGCAACAAATTGCAAAAGCTGAACTGTGGAGTACAAATAAAGGGGTTGTCCACTGTTTACCTAGCCTCCTTGTGAGACCCCAATTATTTTTGGCCAGACACTTTTGCATTAGAAGACTAATTGAAATATCATTTTGAGTGATCCAGGAGAAATATTTTTAAGAATCTGCCTTTCCACTCCAATTCATTGCTTCAAACTTGGAGTAAGAGGTAAACTTAAGAGGCTCCACTGCCTCTTTTTCTTCTGGAAATGAACTCTGATGCTTTTTTTTGAAGGTCTGTCTCTCCACGTCCAATGTTATTTCACCCAAAGTTGGAACAGTTCCTTTACCAATTCCCCTATTTTTGATCACAACTTCAGGTATACCATGTAGACTATTATATTTCCAAACCCTCTAAAGCACCACTAAAATGCTCCTCTGCAGCAAATTACAGACTCATGCAAGCAAGCCAAACCTATTTGCTATAGGAGAATAAAATAACAAGAGTAATCATTACTTTCCTTTACAAAATCTTACCTGATGAGGGTCATATTTGCTTTACACTGAAGTATTTGCTTTCCCCATCAGCCATCATACTCCACAACATTATGAATTGATGGTACTATGCTTATATCCTACAATTCTATAGTAAAGAATTAATGCTCTTTATAATGGGATTTTGTGAAAATTTTTGCAGTTATCTCTTGAGTATGAAAGTAGGGCTTCTCTAGCTAGGTATATGCCCAAACTCAAAATCTAGCTCTATTTTTCTCTCTCTCTTTCCATTTATAATTCAAAATAATATTTCTCTGAGTGACATTCAAAGTAAAAAAAAACACTTCCAATAAATAAGAACATATATAGTATAAATAGTAGAATAAATTTCCTTCTGCGTTAATTATGGAGAAACCTAAGGATGAAACAGAATAGTTCCCAAGTAAAAAAAATTCTATTTCCAGGTTAGACATGTATTCTAATCTTTATGTATTTTTTCAAAATTAATTAAAAACATATAGCAATCTTTCCTTTGTTCCCATGTTTTGGACAAAAATGTTTCAGTTAATCCTCATACATGGTCATAGATTTTGCAGATATATTATACTATATTTTTTTTCTTAAATTAAAAGACACCTCTTAATTCTGTACTGATCGTATAGATTATAACCTGCTGCACCAACCTTAACTTGCTTACCTTGAAAACAACTTCTACAGTCCAACATTCAAGAGGGGGGAAAAACGTGAAGTTTTGGCTCTATAAATCCCCACTTTGGCAACTACATAATACTTTGGCTCCACCCTTATGTTCTTGTCAGAAGTGGTTCTTGTGTTCATAGTAAGTTCATAATCACTCTACATTCGCTGACAGTAAATACAGGATATTTGGCTCTTTACTGGGTGAGGGTACAAACCATTAAATGGCTAGAAATCACAGCTGAAGTTCAAAACAAGCCTAGACTATTCAAATTTAGTCACATATGTGCATTTATATGCCACCTACTTTAAGGATTTCAAGCAGATTACATTTGGGCAATCAAAACATGAAAAGAGATTAGATTGCTAAACTATGAAATACTTGATAGTTCTAATCCATAAAAGAGATGAAATTTCAGGAGAAAGTTTGGAAATATGGTCTCAGAATGAAGGGAAGCTAGGAGTGTCCATATTTTTTGTGAATGATAGCACCATCCAATCAAGATACAGTAAGGGAAGTTGTAACTCATCCTGGGATCCGTATGCATTTTGATCTGGCCTCATTAAAGAGTAATTTCTAAAATGGAGAACATTAACTTAATGCACAAAATTGTATCAAATTACACTGAGTATAAATAGAATATTAAACATTTAAATGTTCCTAGATTGATGGTATAATGGCATTGGAAGGGACCTGAGAACCTTCTGTTAACACAAAATCCCTTCCACCATCTCTCACAAATTTTGCTAGCCTGTTTGAAGACCTCTAGCAAAAGAGTCTTCAATATTTCATGAAACACTCTTTTCCACTATGTGACAAATCATACAGTTAGGAAGATCCTTCTAATATGCAGCTTGAACCTCCTTCCTTATAATTTTAATCCATTGGTTCTGGTCCTACCCTCTGAACAACAGAAACATGTTATCAAATCTGCTCAGCATGATCAACCATTCATTAATTGAATTTATACCTCTCTCTGTTATGGTTTCTTAACTGTGGCTTGGTGAATAAGCTATAATTGGCTGAGATTGCAGTATATGCTAATCCAAAACATATTTATAAGGCATATTGGCCAGATTCACAGAATAAGCTAAGTCAAAATAAAAATAAAAAATCCATGCACGTTATGTATGGTTTAATGTAATGTGTAAATTCAGGCAATGCAGTCTTTGATAAGGTAACTTTAATTCTTACCGAAGCAATTGAATAAAATGCTATTTCTGTATATTCTTCCATAATTAATATGGCAGCAGACTTAGTGCTGAACTTGATATGACTATAATTGCACAGTAAAATCCCCCCATTTTAGAGGAGTAATATTCATTACATACAGAATACAAAGAGGGAGACTTAACCAAATTCATAATGACATAAATGGCACTATGTGATAGTTCAGTAGCATTGAAGGTAGGAAATTATGAAGTAGCTTTTGCGTTTCTTACTGTCCCTTGATCACACCTACCAATAATGAAAGAATCTGCCTTTAACTGGCTATAAACAGAAACAACTTAAACTCAATAGGGTTTGTCTTCACTTCAAACAAAACCTGTGTTTCTACATCAACAGTGAAATGTTCAAGAAGCAGCTGAAATCTAATGTCCTTGTGGGGGACAGATTGCCTGATAAGGGGACAAAACTCACTGACTTTTCATTAAATGGTTACTATCAACAGGGAAGGGCCAAATCCCACTGGCTGAAGCCAATTCAGCCAGCACAAAGGGCCTTCGTGCTACCGACCTTCATGCTACTAATTAACTAGGAAGTCTTATTTAGTTTTTCAATTGATGAGTTCATTTTATACAATCTTCCTTGGGTTAGAAACCTCAAATTGTAAATAATCTTGATTAAAAAAAAATCTAACTTTTTCTAAACATTCTTCTTTTGTGTTTTTCCTCTCCAAAATTGTTCCCTTCACAGCTACTTTCATTCATTAGGCTTTCCTACTTGAGTTTGTACTGATATGTCATTTAGTCCTTTACCATTTTATACTGTAATGGCAATTGTAGCTTTGAAAGCAAGTTAATGGTGCCTATTGAAATCTCAGAAAGCAATTGTTCATCTTTTTGTATAATGTGTATAATGACACATAAATAGATAAGGATCTTACAATTTTTTTAAAGGAATTGTTTCAATTATTTACTAAACAGAGTTGTGTTCCTCTTTAATTAACTAGTATATAATTTGTCATATACCATTGATTTGTGGAAATGCCACCATTGTGATTCTGAGCATTTCTATGCAACTTTTAATCTAATGCCTTCAAAGCATTTCATATATATTATTTTGATACAATGTTACAGTAACCCTCTGCATTAAGTATGTGAAGATATTTCTTTCAGGTATTGCAGGTAGGAGACTTAGATTGCGAATGACTTGCCTAAAGCCACCTAATGAGTGAACTCATGGTGAAAGAAAATTTCAAACTGGGGAATTTCTGATGTGCAATTAAATTTCTGAGCCCATTCCATGACACTGAAGATGCCATTGCACACACTCATTTGTGTCTTCATATCTCTGATAGGATCCTGCTTTCCTGGAGAACACCTTCTCCATCCTCCTTTTACTCAGGTGATACATTTCCTGGTGACCAGGCCAGAAGTAATGATTGAATGATATACAACCATGCTGGCAAATGCTCATCTGGTGAACTGAAAATGCAGAAATGAGAAGGAGAGACTATGGCAAGGTTTATCTTGCCAGATAAAATGAGACTGCTACTTTTCTTGTTAGCTACCATTAGTTTATTGTCAACTCTATCTGTCTAGTTCCCAGACTCCAGATCATACAGTCCTGGATCTGCTCTCAGAGTTCAATCTAGATGTGCTGCTGAGGCCATATGACAATTTGCAATATTTTGGTAAGATAGGTGAAATTCTCAATTGTTAAGCCATATATAGGATATAGGCAGGAAAAAAATCCAGTGAAGTTATTGCAGACATAATTACAACACTCAAACATTGTTGATAGCTTTTTTAAAAGTAGCTTGCCCATTATGCAAAGCATGACAATCACCTCAGATGGTAGATACCAGGAAACAACAAAAGACTTGGAAAATAGAGGTTTCTGCACCACATAGGTTGTCTTGGTCCTATTAACGCTCTGGAAGACATGCTGCTGTATAAAAGACAGATAAAACTGTCAGACCTATATTTCTCTTGGGAAAGAAATCAAGGCCATACAGAACACAGCTTTTTGAACATGAATGAAAGACTTCCAACTTGGGTAGCAAAGTAACTTGGTCCAGTACTATTGCAAGATTATAATTTTGTTTTGCCCTTGGAAAAAGGGATCAAAGCTATATAGAACACAGACTGTATCTATGAGATCAAGGGAAATTTCCCAGGCCCATTTTAGAGACTGAAAGAAATTGGCAACATGAATCCTTTCCCAGATGTGGTAAACTATGGTTTCTTTTATTATGCTGTCTGGGGACAATGGGAATTATAATTCAATATATATGGGAGATAACAGATTTGGAAAATATATTAGAAACTTTTATGCAAACAGAATTCCTCTTTGAAAATTAACATTACATAGAATATTTCCAGTTGATGTGCTTCTCAAAGATGGTTATAGATTTCTTTTCTTGACCACTGGCAGAAACATTTTAGCATGAAATTTTTTGGCATGAAAAATTGAAAGTTCCATAGCCATTATTTTTTCAGCACTTCTTCCTTCTATGTTGGATTATATATCCAGAAGTACACACAAAAAGCCTCACACAGAAAAACACATTACTAGAAAAATGAGATGGAATGAAAACAGGTCATTGGAAAATATTTAACAGACAAAAGAAAAATGGTTAATATAACATTATATCCAAAATATGCCTGGTTTCATTTCTTTAATTCCTACTGAGGACTATAGATAAATTCACAATAAAATTGCCACAAATTGCTGATGTACAGATTTAGTTCCAAATTTTCCAAGATGTCACCATTGAATGAAATGCAGTAGCCACCTTTTTAAAAGGAAATAAAACTTCACTTCTCCAATGGAACTTAAAAGCACACTTTTCCACATACATGCTACTCTTGGCTGATATTTTCTGTATGTATGTGCCTTGTAGTCATTGTTGAGTCCTGGTGACTGCCTAGCAAATATCTGCAGTTTTCTTGGCATGGTTCTTCGGAAGTGGCTTATCCTAGCTTCCTTCTCAGAGCTGAAGGGAACGAATGGCCCAGTTGGCTTTGTGCCTTTGGTGGGATTCAGACTCATGTTTTCCCTGTTCCTAGTCTGGTACTTTTAATTTTACACCAAAATGACTCCCAGTTCTTAAAGAATATCAAAAATTTGCTCCCTGGCCTTTTGGGGGTTGTCTCAAATAACTGCTTTCTTCCATTCAAGTTAATGCAGAGATTCTTATCCCACAGGAATAGAACTGTTATTTTATTATGTATGTTTTTTCCTTGCTCTAAGATAGAAATAAATATTTTTTTTAAATAGTACAAGTACAAAGAATACACAAGTTCACAATGGTTGCTAATTTTATCTCATGGTCAATCTCCAAATACAAGCCAAAATACAAGTCAAGATTTGCTATATACATGCTTCCCACCTACCCAAATTTTTTAAAAATGTAATTTTTCATGTAGAAAATTAATATAGCAAGGATATATTATAGTCAGGATTTTTCATTTTGTTTTTATCTGTAGGTATCTTGGATGTATCCCTATATCTGACAAAACACACAAAGCAAAACAATCTCCCTTTGTGTCAAAACACAAGAAGGAAAGGTTTTTGCTCACCTCTCCCCTGTTGGAATTGTTGTTTACTTGCAGGAATTTTTTTCACCTAGAAGAGTATTCAATAAATGTTGAGACAGATTGACAATTTCTCAAGATCAGACTTGCAAAAAAAGGGTTAGGGTTATATGCTCCAATCATGGGGGTCAAACAATTTGTACTTTCACTTCACTATGCAATTTGCGTCTCTACTGAGAATGAATGGAAAAAGTATGCATGAGAATAAATGTAGGCATTCTGGTTGCCTGCATTGGACGAGGCCAGTGTAGGAGATACATAGATACACTCTTCTGTATCTATAGCATTTTTTTTAATCTTTGTAAGCAACCTATTTATTTTAAAATAATAATGTAATAATAATGTAATGTACTCTGGTTGATTTTTGGAGATATAAAGATGCTATATCACATCATATGGAGTTTTACAGACATGTTCAATTAGTTATTGCAAAGAAACAGGATAATGCAAGCAAAGAAATTCTTAAAGATCATATGTCATGGCATATCATACCTTCCTAAACCCATTTTTCATGAATCTGAGTCAGAAGCAGATTTAGAATCTATCTTTTAGAGGCCAAACTGGGTAAGTAACTGTTCAACCACAGTCCTATCCTGATGTCACTCTTTTTCATCTCTTCTCCAGCACTGTGCTATCATGGTAGGTCTTTGGAACACAAACCCTACATTCCAGAGATTGATCAGAAAGGCCCCCAAACACAAACCTGACATACCACATTTTAAATAAAGGATTATGCATCAGTATGCACATGATTGGAATCACTTTATTAGATTGAAAGAGTAGGATCCAAATATTGTCATATCAACTACACCTAATGAAGTTTATGTTAGTCATAATTAATTTAAAATCCATGGATTTATTTGGATTTAACTATGTTAGATATGATTCAATTTGTCATCTAAATGTATTTAAGGGATTTTTGGCTTCCTAGATATCACTAAAAACCTTCATTTTCTCACAGTCTGAAGTTATTATATAGAAGTTCCTTTGCAATTTTTAAGTGAAATATCTTCCTCTGACTGACAACTATAGCCTATGAAACTTTGGAAGAAGATTCTTCTTCCCAATGTCTCCCAGTGTGCTAGTTTGCCTTAGGTACATTTTTCCTTCCTTGTAAAATTACTTTCTTTGGGAAACTCCACAATGATTGATTTGCAAAAACAACAATTAATACAGCTACCCCAGGACTCTTGTTAATTGGAACAGTGAAATTCAAATATTTGAGCCAATGGCTGCCAAGAGTCTCTTACATCAGTATTTTGTAGGTAAAAGTTGGTAAAGAGAATAAGCTATCCATTATAACAGCTTCCATATCCTTGCTCATTTTTTATAGAACTCCAGATAAACTGACAAAAGTTGTGCATGAAAATGTCCTAATACAATCAACTTCCATAGAAGTTAGAAATGATGGGGCATGTAGCTTAGCATGTATGAACTTTCCTTTCAAACAAGAATCAATTTATGGTCCAAATTCTGAACAAACTATATTAAACATACTCAGATATACAAAGCTAAGCTTTAAACCTTGCCACTATTCCTGAAACATCTTGCATTGCAATCATACATAATAACATTGCCCTCAAATATTTTTGCTCTTTTCTTCAATTGATTTGGATTACTCACTTTCACTTGCAAGTGACTCATTAGATTGTTTCAGTGAAAAGTCTCCATAGGCCTCCAAATCAAATTTCTCCACAGTCCCAAATCCATAGTACTCCTTTGAGAGGGAAAAACATTAAATACTCTTATAAAAATACCCATTAATATTAATGCATTAAGCAATTTCTTGAACTTTGATGCTGATTAAAAAACAGTGATATTTTCTTTCAAACTCAAAACTTATTTCCAAGATTCACACACAAATAGAAATAATATATTTTTTCTCTCACCTGAGATGCCATTCCTTTTTGTCTTCTGATCCTTGTTTTGTGTCCTTCTTGTTCTCTTCCTAATACTCAGCTGGAGGTAACATGCCCTAGTTGGCTGGTTCAGTTAAATGCAGAACAAAGGTAGGTTAAGAAGTAAGAAACATGAACACATCCCTACCTTCAAGGAAATCTTAGGGCAGATTGCTTGCAATGTTTTTCATGTCAGACCGCATAAACTGATATATTGGGATATCTTATGGGAGTAAACAGAAGCAGAAAACCAAAACCACTTTAATAATAATCGCTTGTGACTCCTACAATGATTATTACATTTTGTTATTGTTTCTATGCCCTGCAATGAATATAACCAATTGTAAATTCAGTTTTTGGTTGCTTCCAGGTGGGCCTTCTTCTTGTCAACTACT
>JANHZU010006347.1:61229-74524 GCA_032468055.1 Acrochordus granulatus | reverse complement strand
AAAAAGCAGGCATCTGGATTGGATTTTTCAAGTAGAAGACGTTTCACCTTTTATCCAAAAGGCTTTCTCAATTCTGGCAGTATTTACAGTATTTACAGTATATTACAGTATTTACAGTAGCTGGCAGTATTTACAATAGGTAACCTTGGTATCTCAGCAGCTAAGGAGGGTTAGACTTGGTTAATATTTGGATGTGACCTTGTCTGTGATGTCCAGAATGGAAAGTAGACCAAGCAATTAAAAAAAATCCTAGAAGAAGGCAATGACAAACCACTTCCATAATATTGCCAAGAAAACTGAATGGATGCATAGTTGTATATCTGGGATGTTTTTTACTTACTTGCTTCCCAGAATTCTGACTCATCTTCAAAATTCAATGCATGGAAATACAGAGAGAGAGATTTTTCTATAGACTTCAGCAACAAGCAATTAGGTCCAGCAGCAGTGCTTCCCTTTGCACAAAATTTATGTGCAGCCACTGGATATGACATAAGATTCAGATTCAAATACTGATTGAACTTCTTGAGCTAAATCAGGAAGTACATCCTCTGATGTGTCTTCTTGATAATGATGCTAATATTGATTATCTATTTCAAGTTTTGGGAGATTATAAGAGCCCAGAAATTTGGACTGTACTGCTGACACCGGGTTTCTGAATATGGTAAGAGGGGGTGAAATAGGATGGTTCTTCCTAAACTGTACTGTCATCTCCACTTACTCAGCTCTGTTGTTTTGACTGCACCATAGAGCCAGCTGTTCAACTTCCCATCTGTATGCAGACTCATTATCATCTCTAATGAGCCCATGATTATTGTGTCACCCACAAACTTCGGAATTTTGACAAGAGGGGTCACCAGAGATGCAGTTGCTGGTATAGAGGGAAAAGAGTAGTGGTGAGAGCACACAGCCCTGAGGAGTGCCGGTAGTGATTGTCCAGGTATTGGATGTAATTTTCTTTAGCCTCACCTGTTGTTTCCTATCTGTCAAGAAGCTGGTTATTCACTTACATGGGATGGTAACATGTATGGGCCAGCACAGTGAGCTGGATCAGTTTGTTGTGATGAATGGCTGGGATGATGAATAGGTCCTCGGGCAGTCCAGATGTTTCAAGATATAATGCAGTGTCATATTGACAGCATCTTCTGCTGACGTGTTTGCCCGATAGGCAAATTTCAGAGGGTCCAACAGCAGATCTATTATGACTTTCAGATGGGCCAGCACCAGCCTCTCATAGATCTTCATGACTACAGATGTTGAAGCGACAAGTCTGTAGTCATTCAGGCTGCTAATAGAGGCTTTATTTGGAACTGGGATGATGGTAGCAAAAGAGATATAGCACAGCTCCAGAGAAGTATTGAAAATCTGTGTGAACAAAGGGCCAATTGTTCAGCACAGGTTTTCAGGCAAGAAGGAGTCACACTGTCTGGACTGGGTGCTTTTTTGATGTTGTGTTTTTAAAAAAGATTTCAGATACGTTTTTCCAGAATTTCCAGAGATGGAGGCTGAGGAGGAGGGATGGATGTCATTGTAAAGGAAATATCTGCTGTTAACATGCTTGAGGTGGGGTTGTTAGTGGTAGGTAATGGTGGCTGTGTCTTAAACCTGCAGTAGAATTAATTCAGGTTGTCTGCTAGTTTATGGCTTTCCTCAAAAGAGGGTGATGGACTCCTGTAGCCAGGGATGTTCTGTAGGCTTCTCCATACAGAAGCAGGATCATTAGTTGAAAGTTGATTTTTCAGCTTTTCACAGGAGTTCCTTTTTGCTACCCTGATCTACTTAATGTATTTCTGGCCTGGTTACCCAGGATCCTATCCCTTTTCCTGTAGGCTTCTTCTTTGGCGCAACAAAGCTGTTTGAGTTTCACCAGGGCTTATTGTTGTATATGTGCAAGATTTTGGTAGGCACATATAAGTCTTTGCAAAAGCTTATATATGATGTCACAGTATCAGTAAGTTCATACTTACTGATATTGATACATATTTACTGATACTGATCATACATTATTTCAGAATTACAACATTCTGTTCTACATGCCTATTCTGAAAAAAATGAAAAATTGATTGGATCCAGAGAAACCTCCTTCCAAGTTGGTGGACACAGAATCACTGGCTTAGAAATGGATCTTTTTATTTTAATATTGTCTTGAGTGCTGGATTCTGAAAATGAGCTGATCAAGATTCCCATCTTCATTTACCCACTTTGAAAATGTGGCATAGCTGAATTTTTTTATTTGTTAAATTATTTATATGGCCACCCATCTTATGGCAGTGATTCTGAGCAGCTATACAATGTTAAAATTAATGGCCAAATTCCTAAGTTCCTCTTACAATTCAATAAGATTAAGGCATAAATAAATTACCGCTTCAGCTTGTTACCTACAGATTTGTTATTATTAGAATTAATTTATAATTATTGTAAAGAATAAATATAATTAATTTTGATGCTTCACCAAAAAGTAACAGTAATTAAAAATGCATCATAGCACTTTTTGTGCTACCTTACATAAAACTACCCTTTATCAGGTGGTACTATCTAGCCAAATTAAAATAATATGGATCTGTCTGGTTCTGTATGAAAGGATGTAAAATAAAAAGCTTAGCAGTTCAATCCATTCCTTCTTCTGAGACCTCATCTAACATCCTGGTTAACTATCTGAGGAGAAAGGCCATTTCTTACTTTCATCACAGATAATGTGAACAGTTAAAACAAATTTAATGTTCTCTTCAGATAATAAAGATAAATAAATCTAATCTTGCTGAAAAATAATCAAGAAGCTCTTCAGTTTACACCCTAATGCTCTTATGCAGTACTGATGAGCTTTAATTAGGAAATATACAATTTTGTTATTGTTATCTTACATGTATACATTGCCAGAATGTACACAAAGAAGAACAAATTTAATCAAACACTTTCTCATTCAGGCATAGAGAATTAACAGAGGAAGAATGAAATGGAAG
This sequence comes from Acrochordus granulatus, assembly GCA_032468055.1. Lineage (NCBI taxonomy): Eukaryota > Metazoa > Chordata > Lepidosauria > Squamata > Acrochordidae > Acrochordus > Acrochordus granulatus. The sequence continues at coordinate 71,567 of JANHZU010006347.1, read as the reverse complement.
TAGGAAAGAGAAGGAAAATGGCTGAATTTGCAATGACCAATATGAACTTGCAATGAACTATAATTTTTAACCATAGTTTGATGAATAAACAATCCCAACCCCAAGGTGGACCATGATGCCAGGATACATATAAAACACCTGCAACCAAGCAAGTCACATTGTGGCTGACTACGAGGTGGAAAATAACCCAGTATGGTTTCTTCAACTTTCATGCTTTATTATAGTACATTGTCAATTTTATTCCATGTGAACTACTGCCAGAAGGGGCAATATGTGGTTTTATCCCTTTATTTAACAACTTAAGTGAGAAAACATCTCAGTTTACCCTGATTTTAATTCTTGTAAAACTGAGATTGTTTACAATGAAAACAGCAAACAAACCCAGCGCAGTTCCTGAAGTGCAGAAAACCTGTGGTGGGAGAGCTCTGTGCACAGTGGAAATGCCTGCCTGAAATGATTGGAGAGTACTGACAAGGGAGGTGTTGCCTCTCCTCCTTCCCGTTCCTGGCTTCTCTGCCGGCGCCGGCTGTTCCCATCCTCGGGCATCACGTCATTGGCAAAGGGGCTGATTTCCGAGGAGGAGGAGGATCCCGTTTTCCATCAGCACCAAGGAGAGCTCCTCCCGGCCTTCCTTCCCCTGTCGCCATTCGCCCAGATTTCGCTGCTTTTTCCCCGAGCCATCCGAGAAGGGGGCTGGAGCTAATTTGGGGAAGAGAGAGAGGAGGGAGATACTTCAGAGCCATCCGCTCTTGGGGGAGGTTGACCCAACGTCTTGTTTTCTGGGGGAAGATTGGAAGAAGAGAAAGGGGGAGGGGAGGGTGTGGGGAGGAGGAGGAAGAGGAGGAGAAGGAAGAAGTAGTGGTGACTCCACCCGGGCTACTGACAGCATCTTTCCCCTGGATGGAATCACACTGTATCCGGTCCACCATGGCGCTGGGGTTGTCCTCCAAGAAAACCTCTTCCCGGAACATCTCAGTAGAAAGGAAAAACCTGATTACTGTGTGCAGGTAAGAGCCTCTTTCATTATGGAGATGGGGGTGAGAGATGGAAGGAAGTAAACTGAATAAGGTAGTGTTCATGCAATCCTGTTCCCTAAGATAAAGATGGGAGGAAGGCCAAATTAATGGATAAGGTGGAAATGAAAGGACAAAATATTTCTCAATGTTTTAATGTTATGTTTAATAGACCTGGAAATTAAATGCTTCACATACATTTCACACAGGTAGTATAAATATCCAGTGGGGTGGATTTAAGATTAAAAAGGGAAAAATACTATATTGAGTTATGGGAAAACAATCAGGGAGATTGGAATTCAGGAGATCTAAGGAGGCAGACTGGGCAGACTAGGTTGGACAGACAAGCAAATACAAATAAAAAAGAAAGTATACAAATAACAATGATTGCATAGACTCCCAAGGCACTAGAGATTCACAGAAGATGGGCCATACTGTTCATCACTCTAGTCACCATAGTCAATGGACATACTAGTTAGAAATGATGTGAGGTTCAGTCCAGTATATCCTGAGAGCACTGAGGGAGGACAGCTTTTGTTATATTTTCAGGACCAACTTTTCCAATATATCAAGCTATGGATTAAAAGTTCAGAATTCAAAGAACTGTGATTTCTAGAAATATATCCTTAACTGGGAAACCTGTAAACTATAACAACCTAGGATCTCCCACATGCCCAATAGGGAAAGTATCATACATTATATTGATCCTACCCTATTGCTAGCTATTTTCAGCCTGGGAATCTTTATTTCAAGCTGATCAGTAAGCTGAGACAGCTTCAAATTTGCAGCTGGAATTGCAGCTCCAGTAGTGAATGGAAGTGGAAAATTCTGGGAGGCAAGAGAAAGGCTGTCTGAAACCCTCAGTTGTTATAGTAAATTGCTGTCCTCTAGAACAGAAAAATGCATAACTTGAATGAATAAAGAAGAAATAAACAGGAAACAAAAAATCATAAGGAGCCTTTTCAGCGTTAGAATCACTTTGATTCCTTTTACTTCTTATTCTTAAGGAAAAGAAGGAGCTCTGTTGGAAACAGTGTTGACAGAAGAATGCTATAGATACCCTTTTAAGGAGATGTGGGACTGGGAAGTGACATCACTGTAGAGCAGCAAAGGGACGGGAGAGAAAAAGAAGGAGTAATGAACAGCTGCCATAGCAACAACCTTCTTTTCTCAACAAAGGCATTGAGCAAAAGGTAGAAGAACCATCTTCTAGTTTCTCCAATCTACATCAAAATAACATTGATAAAGCAGAAAGAAGGTTGCATAACTTTTGCTGGAAAGTCAATGTTTTTGTTCAGATACACTTGCTTAAACAATAACAATCAGGAAAAAATCAGTTTAAGAAATAAAAGAGTCAGGGAAGGTAATGGCCTATTAGGATTAATTCATGCATCTGACACAAAAGTCTAGATGACCTCTGCTTGTTTATCAATATTGCTTGTACCAACTGCACAAAAAAAGGAATAAATGTGGATAACCATGGCTTGAAATCAATCATTACTTCATGTTTCTATCTTTCTGGGAATGGCCAGTATTTGATGGCCTGGCACAAGGCACCCCATATCTTTTATTCAATAAATGAACATGAGATGCTGTGCTGTTGTTTTTCTCAAGTGAAGAAATGTGAAGGAAGATTTATTCTATGCTGTAACAGACATACTTTTAGTATTGGTTGTGTTTTTTAAATTACCATTAAATTACCATTATTGTTTTTGGATAGTTGGGCATAATGGTGATCATCTTAACTTACTAAAAGGAGCAGATATGGAATGGGAAGCTAAAATGATGAGAACAGCTTTCTCCAGTCTGTTGTCTTTTCAATATTTGCAGTCATTATGTCTTCCAGACATGTCAAACTATAACCTCTCTAATCTCCAGCCAGCACAGCCATTGGCTAAAAAATAACTCATAACCAATTTTGCTTAGACAAGCAAGTATCAATAGCCAGAGCTTTTAAACATAGGAAGAGGAAATAAATCCTGGGTGATGGATGTAAATCAATATTCACACTGTTTCTAAATACAAGTATTCATCATTTCCACTGAAGAAGGAAATCTATTGAAATAATTTCTGTATACTAGCTTTTGCTGCTATTCTTTTTTATTAATTTTATAGTGCCTATAGAAAGAAGAAAAACTAAATAGTTGGCAATCTTAACTGACATTATCAGCAGACATTTAAATTGGCCATAAATACCACTGAACTCAATTAAAAACTGTCATCTAGCTTGTTACATACCAATGTATAACTCTCTCTCTGCATGCACAAATGACAGACAAACTTGGTAACAAAATATCACAAAAAAATTAGTGTGCAAAGTGTATTTCAAGGGGATTCTTCTTGGACAATCTTGAACATGTGTTAACTATTTTTTCTCTAACTTTGTGGGTCAATTCTGTGAAAAGATAATTGCTTCATATTTCACTGGGCTACATTTTGTATGTTGTATTAAAGAACAGGAAATTATTATATCACTTAACACTTCCCATTTTTCTCTTTGTCTTACTTAAAAATAAATATATATTTTAAGTAACTTGATAAATATGTGAGTGATCACAACATTCAGAAAGTCAGTCTGAGCAAATATAGCCAAATTCATTGAATTCATTGAAAATCAATTAATAAGAATTACTGGATTATGCTTCACTTATTTTGGTATTGTAATAATATAGATTCTGGGTGACAAGATGTCTAGGAATGGACAGATATCCCTATCATACCAACATCTAACTAGCTGCTATCTGAAAAAAGAGAATATTGAGTTTTAAAGATAATTTGGTGCTATTTTGCAGATAATTTTGGTATCTCCAAGTGATTTACAGAATACAGAAGTCTAGAGATGGATAAAACACTCATTGTTTTCAGGGTTGTAAAATTCCATTAAATCAGCCTGGAAAAAAATGCAACAGTTCTAATATGAAAAGAAATGCTTCATACATATTTCCATGCAATGCAAAGCAGTTCATTTTAAAGATTTAAAAAGTTTTGCTGCTTATTTTGAATCAGTTAAATCTTATCTTTGATTGGCTTACCATTTGCATGTTTTCATGGAACTTTCAGGAATATTTTTTCAAGAATTGCAGCCACAGCATAGATAGAAGGCCATCAAAACCAAATACAACAAAATGATTAAGTTGCCAAAGACTGTGCAAAACAGGCAGAAAATCAAACAGCAAGGGATATTCTGAATTGTTTTAATGCCAAGTGCATCATAAGAAACTATCAGCAGATCAAATAGTCTTTTATATTGCTTTCTATTTTTTTTAAATAAAAATTAAATCAGGAACCTTGATTTATAACTGATTGATATTTATTAACTGCCCAACTCCAATGGACTCTTCAGGTATTCCAATGTACATGCTTGTCCCTTTTATGCTAGCCTGATACAAGAAGTTTATATTGAGGTTTTGGCCAGCTAGGAGCCAATTATAATCCAAGGAATATTTGAAGGTTGTAAGAAAATAAAGAATTTTGAACTTTCTAAACCTTCTATTATTATCAATTAATATTAGCCTCTATTAGATAGAAGTGGCCAACTTCAGGTGCTTCTTTTAATGGCAAAATATATTTTTATTACTAGGCATTGTGAGTTAATCTTTGCTTTCACAAGGATCTTTTTTTATATATTAATATCATTTTGCTAAACCTTTGATGAATGGTCTACAATCCAAACTTCATTTGCTAATTTTTATTTGGAATATCTGATTAGATAGCTGCAAACCTGTTTACAGACTGTACTGTAGAATGTATTTGGTGCTGTATAAGCATATACAGTTTGAGAGCAAACAGAAGCAAAATACTATGAAAATATAATGTATTTTACTTAAGATACAACAATAGAAAATGCAGAACAGTGAAACACTGGCTAAATGCTATGTTTCTCAAAATCCTAAAAGCTGAGGAATTCTTTATGTGAGTTAACATATGTAGATATACTTCACTTTGTATTTAAAAAGTTTACTTTTAACATACTGTATGGAGAAACAGAAATGATCTGCCCTTAAACAATTCTGATTACTCTCATTGCAAATAATTGATATGGAAAAGTTTCCTGTTTGGGAAAAAAGCCAACCTAGAGTAGTGATTCATGCAGAAATGCCATTGGCAGCCTCTTCCATGGATGAGTAATTCTTCTAAGAATAATCAATCCAATCAAAATTGATACACAGATGCCACACCATTACCCAGTACCCACAAAATGTAGAAGAAATTATACCCAAAGAAGTAGATTATATTGAAATTCAATAGCTACTCATAGGAGCCATTAACAATTTAATTTGTATCTATCAAATACATATATTTGTATATACCAAGTTTGCGACATGGGTTTTAAGAAGTGATATACTTATCTTTGAGTAAACATAGTTAGAGATATGGCTGTAAGTCTCATCAGATTTATTTCAGAAAGCTTTAAGCCATGTTCAGAATCATTACTGAATCTGACAGATATTCTGTTCAATAATTTTCCCAAATACACTTACAGTAAAAACCTACTGTTTGTTAGGTAGCTGTACTATCGAAACATAGTAGATTCACAAGAAACTCAGTGATTAAAAATGTATATTAGAAACACATCTAATGATCATCTTTAAGTTAGTTTCAAATAAAGACAGCTAGGAGTTGGACTAAATTTCTCCTCCTTAGCATTGCTCTGGCCATTCTGGTCAGCTTCAGCCCCTCTTTATTTGTTGCATGTAATCTGATTGCAGGGTGTGTGGGGGTACAAACAGTTAAGACATCAGGCTTGTTGGCCAAAAGGCTGATGGCTTGAGTTCAAGACCCAAGCGCCACCACATAACAGGGTGAACTCCAATTCCTACCCCAGCTCCTACCAATCTAACAGTTTAAAAGCATGTAAAAATGCAAGTAGATAAATAGGTACCACGTTTGGTGGGAAAGGTAACAGTGTTCCATTGCCTCTGCATATAGTCATGCCAGCTACATGACCATAGAAGTATCTTCAGGCAATGCTGCCTCTTCAGCTAGGAAACAGAGATAACCACTGCTTCCTAGAGTCAGACACACTGGCAGGAGAATTTACCTTTAATCTGATTACAGCTCCAAAACAGAGACAAGGGGAAATTATCCTTTTCATTGTGTCTTATTATTATCCTCAGAAATTATCCTTTTCATTGTGTTTCAGTTATGTATTTTGTTATTTTTGCTTAAGAAAAAAGTAATTACCTACTAATATCATCATCATTGTGCAATAAAAGAGACAGAAGCGATAGTGGCAAAACATGGTAGGTCTGCATATTAAAAATCTCAATTGGAAGCACCCCAATTATTGTAATTAGTGTAATTATTATACATTAGTGTAATTCACCCTTTGAAGTTTTTTAAGAGGGTGGCCGAGCTGTTAAGATGCTGGGCTTGTCAGCAGCTCAGCAGCTCGAGACTCAAGCATTGCTCTGTAATGGGGTAAGCTCCGATTATTTGCCCCAGCCGATGCTAGCCTAGTAGTTTGAAAGCATGTAAAAATGCAAGTAGATAAGCAAGCATGACCTAAATTAGTGGGAAAGGTAACAGTGTCCATGTACTTCGGCATATAGTCATGCCAGCCACATGACTATGGAAGCTTCTTCAGACAAACGCTGGCTCCCTCAGCTGAGAATCAGAGATGAGCACTGCCCCTAGAGTCATCCACAACTGACAGAGGAAACCTTGACCGTTTATCTTTAATCCTATTTCACTTTTTGTTGCACGACTCAGAGCTCAAACTCCAGGATTCAGATAGAAGTTACCTTTATCTAAGTTAATGTTTCTCAACCTTGCAGGCATTAAGATGTGTAGACTTCAACTCCCGGAATCCCCCAACCAGTATGCTGATCTAAATGCTTTGTCTGCTTGCTTTTTCTTTTCATCTCTGTATTTCTTTGAGGAACTTTGGGGAGCTGCTAACGTGGGCATCAAGAAGATGGTGGGGTAAGAAACAGTGACACTAGACAGGAAGCAAAAAAGAAAAAAAATGGCAAAAACCTTAGGATTTCATGAAGTTCCAAAATGTCTTCATTTTATAGGAGACAGAAAGAAGCACATAAATATAGGGAATTTCAGACAGGTTATTTGTTAAAGATAAATTATTCCAATCTAGGAGGAGAGGGGCTTCCTGAAGCCTGACCCAATGGTCTCTCTCTCCCCCATCCAATATGCTTATGGAGACCAAATTATTTATCACTAATCTGAATAGCACTTCTACCCTCAGGATCCTAGACAGAAGTCTCCAGCTCTCCATTTTCCTAAGTGGCAGAATTTTTTATGACCAATTATCATAAAAATGAATACTTTCTGAATGTAAAAGCTGTATTTCATCGTAGAATTCTGACTATGGAAGACATGACTGACATTCCTTTGCGTATTTGACCATAAGACAAAGTTTTATATTGTTCTCTCTGATAGGCCCTAGCAGTGTCCAGGACTATGGCAAGTCACCAATGGGTAACTTTAATATAATTCTGTGTTAATTTTCCATAACACGTGTTCCTCTGAAACATGCAAGAGAAATTTAACCAATGTGAAATCTCTTTGAAGGCAGAGCAATTAAGCATACAGTAACAGTGCTATGTAGACGAATACAAAAGATGTTGTTACTGACTTTCTCAGAACTGAATTAAGAAAGAGCGGGATTTTGGAGAGGGGAGGCAAAAAAGTTTCTAAAAGCCATATTTGCTAAGCAAAGCTAGGAAGTGTTAGTGCACAGGCTCAGAAGCTACTTCACTAAAGCTGAGCCTAAACATTTTGCTGCTACATTATGAGCAAAGACTCACTGTGGAAAAGGAAGAATTCTATCTCATTCATATATTTTACAAAGAATTAGAAAAATTGTAACTGGTGATTTGGCTTTTTTTCTCAATTGTGTTTATATTTCTTTTTTTCATTCCATTGTAGATTCTCTGTAAAGACTTTATTGGAAAAATATACAATAGAACCCATTGATGACTCATCAGAGGAGTTTGTGAACTTTGCTGCTATTTTAGAGCATATACTCAGCCATCGTTTCAAAGGGGATCACGGTAAGTCAAATGAATTTCTCTTGAGGATATTGATGGTGGTGTTAATCTGTATCACTGCAAATTATGTATGTGGAGTTAAGCAAAAACTGCCTAGCTTATGCATGACTGCTGAGCCTATGCATGATTGATGCCTGAATAATGTGGGGCAAAAACAGAGGAATCCCCTTTCTGAGTGTTACATAGGGTTGGGTCATATAGAATAGAACCATAGAATGGAATTTATAATATAAATCCCACATTATTTAATCTAAAATGTTTAAGATTGTGTTTAATTATACTGATAAACCAATAGCTTGAAAAAATCAGGAGTAGGTCCACAAAAAAGGTAAAGTTTTCCTATGTCAGTTGTGTCTGATTTTAAGGGGTGGTGCTCATCTCCATTTCATAGCCAAAGAGTCAGCATTGTCTGAAGATGTTTCTGTGGTCATGTGGCTGGCATGACTATATGCCAAGGTGCATGGAATGCTATTACCTTTCCCACTGGATTAGGTAGTACCTATTTATCTACCTGAATTTTTACATTCTTTCGAACTGCTAGGTTGACAGGTGCAGGGGCAAATAATGGGAGCTCACCCCAATGCGCAATGGCGCTTGGGTCTTGAACTTGAACTGCCAGCCTTCCAGCTGACAAGCCCAGTGTCTTAACTGCTCAGCCACTACACTCCACAGTAGTGTACATCATACCAAAATCCTTACATTATTACTCAGCATACTGTATGAACTAGGGATAGGTCTCAGGACAATCTGTAGTATTTTACCCTACTGATTGGTAAGCAGCTAACTTTGACTGCTTCAGGTTGTTATTTTTAATATAACCTGCAACATAGGTGAGAATTATTGCCTTCTTAAAGACTGAAGAAATTATGTTAAGAGATGGTGGGGGTTTTAAAAATGTGAAAAATAAATAAATAAATGGTACCTTATTGAAAGCCATCTATTAAATCTGATGGATGAAAGGAAAGTTTAAGAATATAAATGAAATTTTTCTGGATCAAAACAAAAGCCAATTCCATTCATAGTTCTATGTCATACACGAATCACCTTTGATGCAATCAGAACATTTACACCAGTGATTATTTTAGAGCATTAAGAACAAATTTTAGAGCCTAAACAAACATAATGACTTCTGGGGTGATCCTTTAAGCAAGAATATTTATATTTCTGAATTATTATTAATTACTGTTATTTGTATCCCACTTTACAGATTACAATACTACCAAGAGAGTCAGCTTGGATAAAATACTCTTAGAAATTTGGAGGCTAAGTTCTAGTCCTCCATTAGGCATGAAAGGGAGGCAATAACTGCTTTATCATATATAGTAATGGATGTGGGACTGACTTTATTTTTTGGTGCAACGTCAAAATCCATCTTCTAAATAATGCCTGATATATATTTAGAATTAAATATATCTGACTTTGACCATTCATACAAAATTCCATTCCCATTCATCCCAATTTTTTATCTGCACTGTACTTTAAGCAAGCAGTGGAGTTGTTTTGAGGCTCCTGTTACAGCTGATAGCTGTATTTCAATACATCCTAAAAACAACCATTAGAGACATATCTGTCTTTTGGTGATCTTTGATAGAGGAAGTTAATCAAATTCAAAGTACTTGATATTGGTCATTGACTACATCAGATATAGGAAATCTGAATACCCCAGAGATGTTAAAGTAATATTTATGCATAAAAATGTTAATATACTTTGATTATAGTTATAGGATTAGATTACTTATGAAGTAGCTGCTAGTAGATAGCTATTCACTACTGCTCTATATTGTCTGCACTACACTTCAAAGTCTTTCCCCTCTTTCCTTCCCTGCTTTCTCCTAGGTCCTGTCAGTTGGTTTAGCTCTGATGGACAACGTGGTTTCTGGGATTACATCCGCTTGGCATGCAACAAAGTCCCAAATAACTGTGTCACTAGTATTGAAAACATGGAAAACATCAGCACTTCCAGAGCTAAGGTCAGAAGATCTCAGGGATTGAGGCATGCCCTGCTGGGCTGGCTCTGCTATTAGGCATAATCAAGTGGCCACTTCAGGCAACAGATGCAAGGGGCTGTGAGTAGCAGCCATGTGTGTGAAGACAGAACTGTTCCCGCCACATAGACTGCTCTGTGTTGTTGTTCAGTCGTGCAGTCATGTCCGACTCTTTGCGACCCCATGGACTGCATTACGCCAGGCCCCCCTGTCCTGCACTGCCTCCCAGAGTTTTTCCAAGCTCACACCCATTACACTGACTATGCTATCTATCCATCTCATCCTCTGCCATCCCCTTCTCCTCTTCCCTTCAATCCTTCCCAGCATCAC
>JANHZU010006347.1:29950-41097 GCA_032468055.1 Acrochordus granulatus | reverse complement strand
TAATCTTGTAAGTGGAAAAGTAAATGGAGTCACTGAAGGAGGAAATGGCAACCCACTCCAGTACTGAACACAGTCAACGTGTGTTGTCTTCAAGTGGATCGAAGAATGGGCACAATGTGGATGAGCTGATCCATGATTTCCTGCTTTTTGCAAGCTCTTCAGTTATGTAAAGCTAAGAAAAATACAGCAACTGCAGACTGGATGCTTTTTACAGCTCAGCACTACCCCAGCCACAGTTCCTAAAACTCTCAGGCATCATTATTCCTGCAAAACAGAGTAATACTAATGAAGTAAAATTTCCCTCATGTTAGAATGAGATCAAAGGTGGGCAAAGACCAAACTGCAGCTTATATGCAACCCCACATATTTTTGTGGTTTCCAGAAACAAAACCACTCTTTGCAGACTGGTGGTTTTCTACTGTTCTTTATGAGTATATGTGTTTACAACACTGAATGTTGGTATCCCATAGGATTAAGAACTGTGTTAATGTACATTAGATTACCTTAGAATCTGCAACTTTCGACAAATCCAATTCCTTAAGAACCTGTTCAACTCTCTGCTTCTTTTCATATCTGCTCGTAGATAAAGGTAGCCGAAGGGCTGCTGAAAACATTAAATTTTCTCTGATTGTCAAGGTTCCCATCACTATGTCATCCTTAGAGATTAAAAAAAAATTTCATTTGAACATTATACTCGCTTCTATTACCGTCGTACAATCATTATTAAGCAGTCAGATGATGTTGAACAGTCACAGTCAATCTACCTTCCTTTAAAAAACTCTCAAAGCAGAGATACAGGTATTACATTACAGCATGCCTCCATGTACAGAGTTTTCCATCTTGATATTCAGTCCTAATCTTACAAGCCCAGAATATTATTTTCGATGCTCAGCGTCTGTAATTTTTTTAAAAAAAAATATACCACAATATTTTACGAATATAAAGCATAGAGGATATCGGAATGGGTTTCTGAAGCAACCATGCTATCTGGCCAATTCAATAAATAAACAGCAGTGATTCAGAACTAAAAAAGGTGCTATACTACAGCCTGCTGGGAAATAATATATATGGATTATGCACAATAACAAAAGACTTACCTGTACAACATATCCAGACATACATTTAAAATGTGTCGGCAGGCCCATGCCATCTAACAAAATTTGACCAGACAGTCCTTCAGGATTTTTCCTTGTAGCTAAAATGTCCAGTAGCCTAAAAGAAAAATAAAACCCATCTCCATTAAAATGACTGAGACCTATCTCAAGAACACAACAATTATAGCTGTGCAGTCCTTTGAAAGAAGCATTTCACTATGCCTGTACATACAGAGAGACACTTAGCTGTTCACGAATTCAGTTGTTCAAAAGTCTTGCAAATTTCTAGCTTGTATTGAAACTTTTAGAAATGTGCCATTTCCTCCTCATCAATAAATATATCCTCAGCCATTGTGGGAACTCAGTCACTGACTGTGAATGTACTAAGCTGGAATATACATGTAATTGGATCATAAAATAGGGCTTTGTTTCATTATTTTAATACTTACGAAGATTTGCCGCTGCCAGTGGGTCCTAAAATTGCATTAAGACCAGGTTTCATGATACCACTGCAAAATAAAATCAGTTTGTTACTCATGAGAAGTTTACTGAAAATAGAGTACTTAGTATTACTAAGTGCACATTTTGCTTTTTTATCTTTTAGGAGGTATTATAGATACACGGGCAGATAAAATTATGCAATTGTTACCTATTAATTTCTCATAGTTTGAGTTGGTTGGCTTAATCAATTTTAAAGCTGCTTCTAAGTACCTATTCAGTAATTATTCAACATCAGTAAGATTCATTGAGAATTCCTGCATATCATTCATGTATGGAGATGACTCTGAACCCTAATATTCAAACAACTATTTAATTGTTAGTACTTAGACACTTAATAGTTTTGGGTAGATGAACTTAGATCAGCAGGATGGTTTGTATTAATAGATGGAATTGTGCACTGCTTCACAGCCTTCAAATATTCAATGTAATACAGCTCTTTTCCTTGTTTCTAAGATCAAAATAAAGCTGACAGGAAGCTTTAGAATTTACTTCTGCAAATGCACAGCATTTTTTGCAATTTTCAGAGGACAAGGTATTGGAAACTTCAGGGAGGAGTAATGAAGCAACTTGGCTGCTTGACTTTACTACAAGGGCCTCTGTTGTTTGCTAAAGCAACTTCAAAAGGATTTTTCACTCAAACTTGTTGAAGAATTTGCAAGTGTCAGAAATGATGAAGAAGATTTGGCATTTCAAGGAGTGCCTCACTGTGGTGACACAAAGCCACACCGCAAGTCTATCTCACAAGTGAAGGCTATGTCTGCAGTACTATTGAAAGACTGTATTGTATTGAATGTATATTCTATCACAATCTTACAACTCTCAGCAGTTTATAAGGAATGCAAAAAAAACTACAGTAAGATTAATACAAATAAAATTTAATTAAATTAAAATGTATCAGTTACAGATCAGTATGTTTATGTTTGGGGATTTTTTTTAAGAAGAGGCCTTAATCAAGGATTTTAGGTCTCAAAAAAGATCAAGGATTTTAGGTCTCAAGCCCTAGCCAAGCCTGACCCTGCTTAGCTTCCACATGCAGACAGATGGAACCCACTGCTGCCCATTAAATCTCCTCCTCGGTTAAAACTTACCTGACATTGAACAAAATAGTTTTTTTAACTTCCTTTCGAAAGCCGAGGTAGCCTGTCTTGAATTTCACAAAATAGGAAACATTGTAAAAGGACATGGTAGTTCCTTCCATGCTCATGATGGTTGGGAAAGCAACTCTTCTCTTTGAGATGTCAAGCATATTTTTGTCAAGATCTTGGAAAAAGCAGAAAGAATGATTGGAAACATCATGGCAGATCTGGAAAGAACAAGCTAGCTATGGGACCTACATTATGGAATAATACACATCTCATGTTAAAAGAGGGTTGAATGAACCATGGTTTATTGTATAGGCCATCATACTCTAAAAAGATTTAATAACATTTTTGCATCTGGGGAACATACTCTCCTTTGAAAACCAGCCTTCAACAAATGTCTTAATGCAATATTTTGCATCTTCTTTTTAAAAGAAAACATAATAAAAGTGGTAGTGGGAGGGGCTATATGTAGCTAACAGCCCATCCTTGCCATAAAACAAGAATGGATTGAAATATAGAGTGCGCTAAGCCCAAACCAAACATTTATGGTTTAATTCAGTCCTTGCAAAAAAAAACAACCCTATCTGAATGGCATCCTTATGTTTACAAGTACAGTACTTGGATTTTCTTTTATAATTCTGTAGCACCTCAAGTTCTGCAAGTATGTTATAGGGGTGGCCAGGGAAAATGGTTCATTGAGAACCAGGCACAGTAAGTTTCCAATTATTCAGGAAGTCTCTGTACACCTCTCGGATATTTATTTTTTTTATTTCTGTGTTAGATTTATAACTTTTCCGTAGGAGCTCAAGGCAGCATAGATCGCAATCGCCTCTCTCTGTTTGCCTCACAGAAGGAAGCTGAGTCAGCCCTCTAATAAACAAGAGTATATGGGAAACACAAAAATGATTCTCAAGATTCTTCTTCAGCCATTTAGTTCTGAGAGCTTTTAAAAAGAACTGAATCAAATGAAAAGTATTAAGTCATACTGTCATTTCTAATATTTGAGTATACATTGATCAATAATAAGGAAAAGTCTAAGTACAACCCTCCCGTAACTATAAGGCCAATATCACCGTCATTATAATACATTGATTATGGTGGAAGCAAGACACGGTTTGGAGATGATATTTAATATATTACCACATTGACTCGTTCTGCATGCTTGGCTAAACATGTTGTTGGTCAAACCATGGACTGACCCAGCGAGAATACTGGATTTGTTTTTCCCTGGTGTGAGTAGCCAATTATCACACAAGCGGGAAATTGCAACCTGTTTATTCTGTACAGCACAAAGAGGAGGGGTCTCAGGACTAAATCACAAATCAATCACCCCCAGTTCATAAATCTGCATAGCTTTCACAGGTAGTTAACTTATGGCCATAATTGAGACCAAACTTCCATTGCTAAGCAAGATGGCTATTAAGTGGGTCACACCTCCCCAATTTTACAATTTTTTTACGATTGTTAAGCGAATCACCATGGTTATTAAGTGGATTACATGGTTGTTAAGGAATATGACTTAATACATGGTACTTGCCAAGCATCTGAATTTTGATCATGTGAGCACAGGGACTCTGTGACAGTCATACGTGCAAGGACCAGTTATAAGTAATTTTTTTCAGCATTGTCATAATTTTGAATGGTCATTAAGCGAATGATTTTAAGTCAAGCACTACCTTTATACACTTTTGGAAAACAAAGGTATAGGATCATTAGCCAGCATCAGGCAACAAGCAATAAAATATTCACATCCCTGGTAATGGATGGCCCTCCCAGAAGGTGGGTCTATTATTAAAGTATTACAGCCCCCACCCTTCTGTCCCTAACTGATAAGGCTAGTAATTAAATATGCAACACCTTCCAGCTAAGTGATCTGCAACAGGAAAGGAAAGTTAATGTTGAATCAACTGCTGGCCTGATAGGAGTTCCTCGATAAAGCTATTATTTATTTATTTATTCATTAAATTTCTATGCCGCCGAAATCTGAAGACTCTCGGCGGCTAACAACAGTAAAAACAATATGATAAAAACAATTAATATAGAAATTAAAAAAAAATTAAAACATAGTATATTGATATTACACAAACTACATTATCAAAAGGAAAGCAGCAAAACATTGTTTCATTATAGTTTTAATAATACAAGATTATAGGCAGCCACAATTTCCACTACCATCAAACCATCTTGCCCACAGGTTATAGTTGAGATTTTAACTAGGCATTCTCAGTATAAAAATAGCTAAAGTAACATCACCTGTAAAGAGCCCTCGGATGCCAGATTCTGCCCAAATCTTTTGCATAAGTAGCCAAGTTGATGAGGATTTGGAAGTGGTAACTGAGCAAGAAAAAAAGAATATGTTATTTAAAGCCTATCTCCCAATTATTTCACTTTAAATAAGTTGACAGTAAAAATGGTCATACTGGCAATAATTTATGTATCAATGGCCATTTCCAGGACACTAAGTCCACCTATTTAATACAATGTAAGAAAGAATTATATTGGACTGAATAGGACATACAGTGAGTAAGCTTGAAAAGTGCTGTAATGAAAGCAGTGATGGAAAAGGTTTGAGACCCAATGTTTTGCTAGGGAATTATGTCACAAATCAGACCATAGCTTGTTGTGAAGTGATCTGCATTTCCCTGTCAATACAACTAGCTCTAACACTGTTGGCCTTCAGGAAGGCAGAAAAATTTGGCTTTTTCCTCATGCTTTGGAAACAGAATTAATGGAATATCCCTGGGCAAGGTTGTGTGAAATCCTAGTTGCCATTAATAATCTGGATTTTAACTGAATTTGTTTTTTTGATGAACTGTATGCTGCCTAGAGAGGCAATGTTCAAAGTGAGAAGGCATATACAATTCTTTAAACATTCACATAATTAAATCAATAGCCATACAGATTCTTACATTATATTTTCATCTTTGTAGGCCTATATTAATACACTGATTCCACATTTACATGAGCATATATGTGTAAGTATAGGGGAGGCTATAACAGGAAACTGCTTTCTTTAGGGAAGTCTGTCCTCTCTATTTATGTTCTCTACAAAATGCTTCAGAAAAACATGACTGGAGTCTGAGAGAGACAAAACTTCAAGCAATAAGTTTTGAAATAAGAACTGTGTACCTACTGATCCAGACTAATAATCCTTCTGGAAATTACTCAACTGACAAGAAAACAAACTATGAAAAATCAAACTTAAATATCATGGGCTCTGAGGTTTGTACTTGCAGTTTTTCCCATGTGAATAGAGTCATCTGTAAACTGTTTTGTTCCAAAGTTAAGGCTGATCTTTCTTGCCAATGAGTTAGAATAGCCTCTTTAGTTCACCATTCTCTGCTTACTTTTTAAATTCAATTAATTTTGCTCTATCACCACTATTAACTCAAGGTGTTTATGTTCAAAGGAACTACCTATTATTGAACAGCTACCTATTATAATTGGTACCCGCTCATTTCTTACCTTGGTGTGTCTCTATGTTTCCCAGCTCAATCTGCCTCTGGGTTTTTACAACATCAAAGGGCAAAGTTAAGGTAGCAGCCACCTGGAGAACAGGAAGAACCTTCTCTTAGCTACCATCTATATAACATTTACACTGGTCAAAAGCAAATTTTCTATATAGCATCATTCATCTTAGAGCAATGCTGATTCTTAAATACTTAATCTGAGTATTTCTTTTTATCACTGGAAGGAGTGCACTCTACTTACTTTAAGCACTGTGTAAATTGAGGGTAAAGTATAAGCATTCCAATAAGAAAGGAGAAAGAAGATATGACATATGATTACTGCCAGTATTTGAATTATTCCTTTCTAAAATGATTAGAATTTTATTAAGCAGGCTTTGATAGATTCAGAAACTTGTTTCTCATGGTGTGCCCAGTTGGAGACTAGCCTTTTGTGCCTTTAATATAAAGAGATACTGAGTTGTGTTTACTTTCACCACTCAGAATGAACATGCATACTTTTAAAATAAGAGATCATTAGCTTTTGTGATCTATGGATCACTGAGTTTCAGTGCAAAAATGTCAAACCCTAATGCAACCTGATTACTGTAGAAAGTAATTTTAATATGATTAAATCTAGACACAAATGGCTGAGCTGGTTATAAATGGAAACGAAGATGCTACTGATAAGATCCACTAAAATTAGTTAAAGGATTTTCATCTATAAAAAGCTTTTCAGAAGTAGCTATTATTCCAATTGGCTAAGCCAACATGGCCAATGGTGAGGAACTTATAGAAGTATAAATCCCAGGAAGTTACTTCGTTATAATTGAATCAATGGAAATTACAAAATTTAAAGAGCTACAGCTTTTCTTCCACTGCCTCATTTTCAGACCCATATAATTCAATGTCTCTTGGGTGCAAAGTAGATCTTCAAGCTTTCACATTTGCACAAAGATTTATAAAGTTTTGGTACTCACCATGCCAGAAATGGCTCCAGCAGCAAAACTAATCATGAAAGTGGCTTCATCAAGGCAGAACTGCCTACAGAGCAGATCTTTCATCAGTTCATAGTTATACCAATACAGAGCTGTGGGGAAGCAAGAGGAAGGGAAACATGAGGAAAGTGGAAGGAGAGAGATTGCAGATATTAGTTCATTACAAATTTCTTTGCATAACAGAGAAAGTACACTAATTTGTATAGTTTGTCGCTCTCCCAACCAAACAACCCTAGGGATAGTTTTGCTTAGATTAGACTAATCAGCCACATACTACTGGGAAAGCCAGAAAAGATTTCTACTGCCCAGACAGGAATGGCATGAAGACCTAGATACACAATATTTACTATTCTGGAAGATTAACTTCAAAGTGGAAATAGGTGCCTATGGACTGTATCATTTCAGCTCCTGTAATAAATTATTAAGTAAGCAAATTTCTTTTTTAATATGTTCAAGGTGGCAACTGCACAACTTCCTTAGCTAACAGCTAAGAGACGGATCTTTTCCTCTAAAACAACGCCTATCTAGTGTTTCCAGCTTTTGTTTGTAGTCAAATTCTTTAAATCCTTAAATCCTTGTTGCTCCATATATATGATCCATATCCCTTTCTGAATCCATACCTGAGAAAGGAACATCTCGTAACACTGTTGGACCCCAACCCCTCCAAAGAGACATCCATCCATCCTGAGCCACTGCAGACTGGATGCAGACACGCAGTTCCTGGTAGCTCAGCTGACGAGACTGCATTTTTGTTCGGATGAGTTCCAACGGACTGATCACAGTCACTGCACCCACTATGAAAGACAGCCCAAAACCAATTTTTATTCATCAAGGCTACTTACTTCTGCCTCAAGCAAGGGCTTACTAGTCTACCAAACTAACAGGCTGACTTCTTTTACAAAACCATGGCAGAGAAACCAAAATAAACCTTCGACTAGGCATTACAGTACCAGGAATAGGTTTACACCACTTGCCTCTAGCTCCTACCCACCAGCAGTGTGAAAACTTGTAAAAGTGCAAGTAGATAAAGGTGGGAAGCCACCTGGCAGTGAGGGGAGCAGGAAAATTGGCACTAGACCTGCATGAGCTCGAAGATAGAGTGGGATCTGCAGAGGAAGCCCCCAGATATGAACATCATCAGTCAACTGGGGGAGCGGGGTTTAGTGTCATTGTTAAAAATTGTAACGTTGTCAATTGTGAGCCACTAAGAGTTGTCAGAGATAGGAAGCATAGAAACGTGTAAATTAAATTAATGAAAGAGTTATCTACCACAGTATTAAATCCTTTCACTGCTCATCCTGGATCAGATAAAAAGTCATTGAAAAACAGACATGTTCACCAGGCTGCAATTGACTGTGAGCTGGATAACAAGGATCAACCTGGGAAAATTACTTGTACACAGTGTTGATTGTGGTCATAAAAGACAACTGATGCCTTGGGGTAATTCACAGAAATACACTATTTCAATTAATCCTACAAAATAATCTTATCAACATCTTTAAACATAGAAACTACACTTAGACTATCTATGATTTAAAGGTGAATATCAAGAAGGAGCTCACTTGTATTTTAGATATTTCAAGAATTCTTTGAGATATTCACCAATTTCCCACTGAAGATGATCTTTCAGTGAGAACTCTAACAAATACTCATGGTTATATTTCTAATACAGCTAAATCTGACAGCAACAATATACATCTCCTAGAGAAAAAAAATCACAAACTAGCTGGTTTAATATTCATCTCCACTTATTTAACATAACACTGCAGTATTTCAAACATTCCATCTGTTTCATATATATCACCCTAGCATTTTGTATAATCTTAGTAAGATAAGCCAATAACATATGACAGGTGGGGATGGACAACTGAGGCTCAGGGCCTAATGAGTCTTAACCTGAAGTGACATTTGAATAATGGATTGCCTGGTTCACAACCTATAATTTTAGTCAGCTTTTTAACAGATTCCTATATTCCCATAATGAAAGTTTTGAAACCTGTTGACTTTAATGTTACTGAACCAACCACAAATCCTAGGAGCTGAATATAATGGATATCAACAGCATTTCATAAAGTATGTCTCCTCAAACCATGAAAGCAGCTGCATCTTCTAGAAGACCCTGAAGCCTTATTAAAGTCTGGTGGTCTGCTTGTGCATATTTGTGTACAAACAAAATTTCTACTGGGACTATCAGCAAAATAAAATAGCTGCCAATGCACCCATGCCCAAAGGGCTGAAGATTGGCCTTCAAAGGAATTATATAAATCTTTCAAAGGATGTGGCTGCTAGAAAACTTCAGGAGGTATCACTCATATTAAAGTAACAGACTTTACAAAACACTTCCTTCAAATGTTTTGCACAATCTTAATGGCTACATGCATTTGAAGGGGCCATTTCCCTCCCCCAGCTTTACAATACCTTCTACCAATGTCAACTTTCCTAGGAAATGGCAGTTACATGTCTTATTACATGTTTTCTAAATGCAAATCTTTCTGTTAACATTCGTGGGTTTAGTATACATCCTAAACTCAAGCTTAACTCTAAACTAGAAACAAAAGTCAATTTCAAGCATTAGCAAAGTCTACAATTCCTGCAAGTACACAAAAATGGATGAAACTCACTTCTGGCAACTGCACCAGCCACCAGTGGGATATAGTGTCCTTGGCTGTTCATCTTAGCATGCAACAAATCACGTAGTTGATCATAAGAAGTGAAGTAGATCACAGTAGCAGGGACAGCCATAACTCTGCAGAAAACAGAGTGTACACACATGTAGAAGCTCTACTTCTTTGATCTATTATCAATATCTATCTCACCATATCAAGCGCCAGCATTTTGCATTAAGACAAAAATGTAATTTAATAAGTAGCACTAAAAGAAAGGGATTAAAACTTGGAATTCTGCAGGATCTAATCCCTGGAATTCTGTTTTTCAAAAGTTTGAGTCATTTCATGCAATTTGGGCTGCAATCAATTGAATAAATTGATTTAGTTTGCCCTAAACCAGGGCCATGTGAGCCTTTCAGATAAATGGTACTGAGAAGAAGCATGGTACTTCTCAGAAGCAATGAAGGAACAGTTTGGGATGCAGGTACAAATGGAGTTCCAGTAGTCAGCCAGAAGATCTCAGATACTCTTAATAAACTCTCTCCCATGTGAGATGCAGAATTTGCATTTCCATGAGGAGCTGCGGTCCTTTGTCATAGACACAGATCCTCCCTCAATTCTGAAATAGAAAATATGAGCTCTCTGAAAGAAACAAAGGCAGAACTAGAGGAGGGAACCAAATAAGAAATTGCCAGGCCAAAGTTGAGAAAAGAGGGGACTAATATCATTTTTCAGTGTGAAGCTGTAATTTCCAAAAAAAAGAAAAGGTAAAAGGAAACAGGTGGTCTTGGCTTCAAAAGGAGTTGGTCTTTCTGTAGAAAGAGGTATTCTGCATGTTCTACTCAGACTGGATGTTTTCTTTTTGATAGCCATGTTTAGTCAAGTCTAATTGTTTCTTTTTATTATGTTTCTGTATAAGCTAGTTAATTCTATGTAATTTCAGCTTTTCCCCATTCTTTGGTTTAGCATATGAATAATATTTACAATGGAGCTACTGTATAGCAATTTGAACTCCCTATAATCTCTCTTTCGAAATTCTCCAGATAAATTCCTATCTGAAGCATATCAGTGCCATCTTACGCTATTCCTGCAGAATTTTTTCTGCATTTTGCTGATGCTGATCAGGGCAACTATGTAACTTCTTTGCTAAAGTCTTGAATATATGTATTTAAGTTTTAAAGTAGAAAAATGAGTTATATTTGATCTCTTTTTTTCTAATACCATTTTCTTAGTTCTGTCTCTTAAGAAAGGATGGAAATTCTCTAGCCACATCTATGTACCCAAGAGGTTGCATCATAGACATTATTCTTATCTTTTAATTGCCAGAAAGGTAGTATAGTTTATGACAGCTCTGCTTCTTTAAGGAGAGAATGCCAGGTAAGGCACTCTTGGAAAAGAGTTGATGAAAGCAGAAGTTATT
>JANHZU010006346.1:668363-680973 GCA_032468055.1 Acrochordus granulatus | reverse complement strand
CCGCCGCGCAGCCAGGCGGACCCACTGCGGGGGAGAGGCTGCGCCCCCGCGCTCGGCCGGTCACGCCCCGGGGGCAAGCGGCGGCCGGCCGGAAGGGGGACCGGCTCTTGCCGCGGCTCTTCCCGCTCTGTCCCGCGCGTCGTTGGGACCAGCTCGGCGGGAGGCTCCTCCGCGTCCAGAGCAGGGAGGAGGAGCGCGGTCCTGAGCATGTACAGAGCGCGCTCCGTTCGGAGGTCTGCGTCCGCGCAACGGACTTTAAAGTAAATCTCGCTTGACTTGCTGCTCGGGCTGGAGTTGCGGGGGATGGGTGGAGTGCTGTGATCAGGTGGTTGTTGGACAGTTCGAGTTTGGCATATTGCAGTGTGCAGACCCACAGTAGGGTTAAGTCAGAAAGCATGTCGTGTTGTGTGACTGGCCTCGGGGCATTTCCCCTTCCACCTCTAGAATTAAGGCACTGCCGTTGCCTTAGGAAATCCCAAAAGAACCTAAATTGTTGAAATTAAGGGTATGCTGGTGGAAATATCCTATCCCCAGCCCCCAAGGGTCGGTGCCTTAGCTTTCCTTCCAAGGGACAGACACATCCCTGGTCCCCCCTCTCTGCCCCATACAGTAACAAGGGCTGCACCTCTTACCTGTCTCCCTTGTAGAGTCAGCCTTCCCTGTTTTTTGATGGTAGAGGGAGGAGGTGCAGCTGTAATGGCACAACTTTCAGAGGGCCCCCTCAATAGTCTTTGGCTGGGAAATCTGGGAATTGTACCCCACGGAGTTGGAGAACAGCAGATAGGGAGGATGTACAGTGTAGAATCTGGGATGGAGGGAGGGAGCCTCACATTTTCTGCTTCTCAGGTGGGCAGGCAATCAGACCAAGATTTAATCAAGAAATACAGAAAGCTGCTGATCCCATCAGTCATCCTTATGGTAGCTCCTTCTGCTCTCACCATCAATGGCTCTTCAAAGGCAGAAAGGTTTCCATCACTTAATTTTAAATTCTGTTTCAGTGGGAAATGTAGGACTGAACTCAGGATGTTCTGAATGAAAAGGAGGTGTTCTGTTTGCTAGAATTGTGATTATATTCAGTCAGATCTTTATTAACAGTCATAGAGCAGTATAAAGAGAGTGGGACACAAATTTTAAAAAGGATAAAAGGTTAAAAATCAAGTTACAGAAGGTTAAAAGCATTAAAATGTGTTTTAAAAATCTACAAAAATAAACAATACAGGGGGACATAAAAATTAATGTACGGCTAACTAAATCTATCACAGTAGAAAACACTCTTAACTAACAAACGTTCATTAAGACTGGTTTGAGGTGCAGGTCATCTTCTGACAAACTTTAAGCACTGCTATGCAGAACCTAGCAATGTTATATGTTACAGCGGAATTAGCTTCTGCCAGCAGCAGGGAAAATAGAAATGTCCTATGTGTCCTGGATATTTGTATAGTAATGGTGAGATGAGGCTGGTACGAATGTCTCCATAATAAAGACACTGGAGGAGCACATGCTTTGTTGTTTCTGTGTATCACAGAAGCATTTTCTGTCCAGGTAAGGAATTTTCTCCTATGGACCTTCAAGAACAGCTTTTTGACAGAATAAAGACCCTCCCAGTAGCAAGGTGCTTTGAGAATGGTGAAGCATGTCATGGGAGAAGCAGTGTTACCTGTTTCATTTACTAGAAATAAAAGTTGGGGACCTAGCCAGGTCCATTTGGCATTTTACATCTGCTGTGCACTGTTTAATGAGAGCTTTGACCTAATCATATCCCTGTTGAGTAGAAGCTCTGGAGAGGAGCCCAAGGATGAGGTTTTAGTTGACAGTGTCTTTTTTCATGTGGACTGAAAATCTTCTCTTAAGTAATAGAGCAAGGCCACTGAGGATAGCTTGAGCCAATAGTTAAGTATGGTCAACTCACACTCTAGCCTCCACTTTCATGAAGCTTATCTCCAATCTCAGGCTGGGATTGGAGATAATCCCACATTTGGTTTCTTATTCTTAGTAATTTGGATTGAAAAATTATAAAGGTACAAAGCTGGAAAAGGAGGACCACAAAAAGTTGTATTATTGGCTTAGCTTTGAATGCAATATTGCAGCGGCCACCTCTTGAGGAATTTGAGGATGGCAGTTGAGCTCCCCTGTACATTTTCAGCAACAAAGTCCCCATGGAGTTTCCTGCTTTTGTGATTGCATTATAACCATGGTTTGGGTGGTTCAGGACAGCCTAAGGGGCCAGTGTAATTTGCTCCAGAGTTCAAAATTAGCTTTTTTTCCCAGCATCTCCTTCTTGCAAGAAAAAAAGAACAAGGCATGCCAGTGGGGGGATTCTGAGAGTTGAGGTCTACACATCGTAAAGTTGCCAAGGCTGAGAAACCTTCTTTTAAGAATGTTTATCTGCAATATGTGAGCTTCTTCCACTTGTACATTCTATGTTTAAACTAAAGTTTGCTATTTACAACTACTGTAAAAGCTGGAGGCAACATCCCAACAGATACATAAGCACTGAGATGTATTTTGGCTCCCCCTCTCTATTTTCCTTGCTATGTAATATTTCATATTTTCATGCTCATTCTCCTTCAGTAACTCCCCTCCACCCAGAGCCAAACCTTACCGAAGTGCTGTGTGCAGTTTTGAACAGAATTAATTTTGATTAAGCTAATTTAAAAAACTCTGACTGTGCATGTCCTAGAGAATTGATTCTTGATACACCTTTCTATCTGATTACCACTCTACTGATACTGGATCAAAAGCCATTACTCAGGCAAAAATGCTCTTTAAAGATGGCAGACATGTCTTTTATGGCACCACTCCACATTTTCACAGAATCCCAGCAATTCATAGAACCATCTGTGGCTCTTCCATAATTGTTATGATTTAATTGACACCCATTAATTTGATTATTCAAAGCCCAGCAATTTTTTTTTTGCTACAGAGAAATAATCAATTCTGAAAGCCTGACCTCTACTGCTGCATTTTATGTAGCTTTCTAAAGACAGAGAAAAGCACGCCCAGGAAATATTTAGCAACTTATAGCATTCAAGCTATCAGCAGCAATGACTGCCCTCTACAAAATTTAGAACCAAGTCCAAGCCCAGCCACCACCACCACCACTTCTTGCTCCATGCAGGATCTACTATGCTGATAGGGGTCTTGTCCTCAAAAAAGGATATATGGCCATTTGCTTAAAGGAAAAGATAAATCACTACCTCTTGAGGCTTTCTGTTTAATTGTCAGATAGACAATTAAGACAATACAGTCTTAGGAAATTCTTCCTAACAATATAGCCGCAATTTTCTTCATTTTCTATGTGACCATCCTTTGAATATTTGCAGATTATGTCTCTCCTTAATCTCCAGGCTGAACCTGTCCAGTACTTCAGTTACAGAAAGCTATCAAAATGGGTCAGAATGTAAAATAGCTGAAATAAACATCCAGAAACAATGATTTGCTCAATGCCCTTCTAAAAATAGTAAAACCTGGAATTAATAGATTGTTGTTTAGCATTCAGATGCAATGCAGTGGACAAAATTTCTATTCAGACATCTCTCCTGAGTAGCAAATCACTATATCCAAAGTAACTGAGATGACACAATTAAAAAAATACAGAAACCTTTGTTATTTGCCTTTATTTGCAGCTCTTTATGTAATGGCATAATTATGCCAATGACACAAATAACATCAGTTGAATCAATTCACATATGTGTAATACAATTATTCAGTGATGTACATTATCTGATGTATGATGCAAATCAATGCATTATGCAGTTTGTTATTTGCATTGTGACGACACACAAATTACATAACTCGATGATATAATTTCATCCTAATGGATGTTCAGAAAGGATATTTCTTCCCTTTGATCTGTTAAGGAAAGGTATCCTTGGACTTTTGATTAACACAGGCAGCTATTGATGGATCCTGGTTAATTTGATTTCAGGGTAGGCGATCTTTTTGGGCAAGGGACGTATTTGAAGCTTGAAAGGATGTGAAGGGCTTTCATGAGAGAACTATTTGCAGAAATGGCTTCCATAGCTGGGAAGATGAGTAGACAGCAGTTGCAGAGAATTCATCAGGAAGCAGATTCTGGACCTATTCCAGTCAGGTTTCAACCCGGGATACAGTATGGAGACTGCACTGATTATGCTTATCAGAGATCTTTGGCAGACCTAGAATTGGAGTGATGAGTCCAACCTTGTGCTCCTTAATCTCTCCGTGGCTTTCAATACCATCAAGCATGGCATCCTTCTGAATTAGCAGCAGAGTTTGGAATATTCTCCTCCCTTCTCCATGGCCCGTTTCAATTGGTATTATGAAGAGAAGCTGTGCCCTGAATCCCTTACCTATGGGGTGCATCAGAGCTTGACAGTGTTGCCACTCTGGTTTAAAATCTACATTAAGCCCCTGAGTGAGGTCATCCATCAACTTGGAGTTCAATATTGTTAATAAGATTTTTAATTTAAATTTTTATTAATTTTCAGCAACATACAGAAACAAAATACACAGCAAAACATAAAATACATAATAAAACACATAACAAAATTATAAATATAAAAAAACAAGGGAGAAGGAAATAAAGGGGAAAAGGAAAACTAACCCTCTCTCTCATAATATTCCCGACCTAACTCCGTATGGATATCTTTCCACAAGCCCCCTCCAAAAGCACACATTCCCCCTTACATTCTAATCTGGTTAAGATGTTAACTATACATTATATACCTTATATTACTTATGTTAATCCATATGCTACATGATTATGTGCTACAATTCATTTTATCATTTTTCATTTCTCTCAAACTATGCATATATGTTATACACTTCTTTTCTCTTTTTACTCCTAATACACATTCCCTTTCTGTCAACCTTCTCAATATATCAGTATCTTAATTATTAAATTTATCAATTATTTAATATTTCCAGTCACAATCTTTACACAATATTTCTTATATAAGTTTTGATTTTAATTCTTAGTCATCTAGTCCATCAATAACAACTTCTTTGGTAAATTTCTTCAGCAGAAAGTCCCAGAATGGCTTCCAAACATCACAAAACCTCTGGGTTATTATCCTTCAGGAGGGCTGTCAGCTTTGTCATCTCAGCCAAATCAATGGGTTTTCAAAGCCAGTCATCCACCATGGGAACTATTCCTTCCTTCCTTCCACATTTATTATAAATAAACCAATGACATATGAAACCTTTATTTAGAATTTCATTTTAAGTTCTCTATCAACAAAAGTTAAAATATCTGCACACATCATCCACTGATATTTTTTGGTCAACTCCCTCCTGTAAAAAGCTTCATGGAGAGAAAGAAACATGGAATGGAATCTTCAGCAACAAGATCCCTTTATGCTTATTCCGTACTCTAATGAGAGCACGCCTAACAAAATGGTGTTGAAATGATGGATTAATTTTAAACGTTTCATACCACAAGTATGCATGCCATTCCAAATCCCAAGTCATGACCTTCAAGTTGCAAGAGCTTTGTATTTTTTAAATTATTTAAATAATTTTTAATAATTTAAATAATTAAAAATGGATTATTTAAATAATCCATTCTTTCAACCATACCAGACAGCAAGCATCATAGTACAGTCTAAAATCAGATAATCCCAAACCACTTCTTTCTTCAGCTTCTTGTATCAGCTTAAATCTTATTCTTGGTTTTTTACGTTGTCATATAAATTTAGAAGTATCTTTTTGCTGTTGTTTAAACATAGTTTCCTTAACTAAAATTGGTATCATATGAAAGAGAAATAATAACATTTTACATAAAATATTCATTTTAATGACAGAGATTCTACCCATCAAAGACAACAGCAGTTTACTCCATCTGTCAGTAACATATTTGATCTCCTGTGAGACCTTACCATAATTATTTTGAAACAACATACAATTCATACTTGTCAACCAAACTCCCAAATATTTGACCTTTTTTCAATCTTACAACCAGTTTTATTTATAAAAAAAATATTTTTTTCAGTCATTTATTTATTTATTTATTAGATTTCTATGCCACCAAAATCTGGAGACTCTCGGCAGCTCACAATATTGTTAACTCACATTTTTGTCTTCTTGTTATTTATTTTCAAACCTGCCAATTTACCAAACTCTTTGAACTGTCTCATCACATACTCTATCAGTTATAGAATCTTGCAACACCAACACCATATCAGCAAAGGCACATACTTTAACATTTTGATTCCTTTCTTGGAGGCCTTTTATCTTTACCTCTTGTCTAATGTCTCTGAGAAGGGTTCCAAAACTAAAATAAACAACAATGGAGATAAGGGACATCCTTGACACATCCCTTTCTGAATTTCACAAGCTTTAGACAGTTCTCCATTTACAATTATCTTTGCCTTCTGTGGTACATAAATTGATCTCAAACTCTGCAAAAAGTTCTGTCCCAAGTTCATGTTCTGTGCCACTTTAATCATAAATTCCCAGTTCAAATTATCAAAGGCTTTTTCCACATTCAAAAATATTAAAGCTGCCTATTCATATCTCTCATCTGTCTCTCAATGATATATCATCTATCTCATATTGATCTTCAGATACACAATCTTTTAACACTTTCTTCAATCTATTTACCAGAATTGATGTAAAAAGTTTTTAATTAAAATTTATAATTTTCACTTTATAAGAAGTAAAATTGACCTATAATTCTTAGTTGATATCAAACCTTGTCCCTTCTTAGGCAAGAGTGGAATATTAGCTTCCTTCCAAGAATCTGCTATAGGTTCATCCTGTACAATTGAATTAATCAAGTTTTTCATAGGTAACAATATTTGGTCTTCAAAATATTTGTAATACAGATTGGGCAAACCATCTAGGCCCAGTCCTTTTGCCATCTTGCTTCTTTTAGTAGTTTCCATTCTTTCCATGGTCATTATTGGACTATTCAAGATCTGCTCTTATATATATTTCATATTTAAGCAATTTTTGATTTTTTTAAATAAGAAACCCTTCTTCTACAAAGAAAAAAAATCTATAAAGATTAGAATAGTAATTACTCATCAATATGTTGACAACATCTAATTATACATATCAAAACTGGCAAGTAGATAAATCGGGTACCACTTCGGTGGGAGCTGGCTGGCTTCGGCGGGACAGGTGAGGCAAGCAGCGAGAGGGCGAGCAATGAGGAGTTGAACGGCGAGTCAAAGGTGGCCCATCCTCCTGCCGGGGGTGGAGCAGGAACTGCGGAGATGCCCGGATGCAACATCGCCGGCCAGCGGGGGGGTGGGGTTAGTTTACACAATTGTATAAATATCTAATCTATGTAAGCTGCCAAGAGTCTTCGGAAATTGGCGGCTTAGAAATGTGTGTAATAAATAAATCCCAGCCCAGCCAAGTGATGCTATCAGTGCTTTGTCCCAATGCTTGGGTGCTCTGTGGGTTTGAAGAAAGAGAAATAATTCAGGTTCAATCCTGCCAAGACTGAATGGCTATGAAAATTTGGATCTAGGGACTTTGCATCTTTAGTCTTGGATGAGGTTGCACTTAGATATTCCAGACTGGTCACAATCTTGATTTGGATTCACAGGTTCCTGCTCAAAGAACAGTTGGCATGTTTGACCCAGAGGACCACTGCATAACATTATTTGGTGTACCAATTATGCCCGTTGTTGGAACAAGAGACGTCATCTTGCAATGCACTGAACATGGGGCTATCTTTGAAGACCATTTGGAAGCTACAGCTGAGAATGCAGTAGTGTGATGGGCATCCCTCAGTATGCCCATGTGACATCAGTGCTTCAGAAGCTGGACTAGCTGCCAATGAGCTTCTGACTACAATTTAAGGTGCTAGTTATTACCTATAAAACTTTTTATGTTGTAAGGCCACACTATTTGGGCAAGCTGCCTATCTTCCATGGTTTCTGCCCATTTAGTAAGAGCAGGCAGTGCGCTATTGGTCCCATCTATTAACAATTGTTGGAAGATTTTGAGGCAGGGGTCCCTAAGGGTTTGATCCAAGCTGGGCAAAAAATAACAACATGAAGACGGTCGCTTGAGGAGGAGTTTATTCTGACAGCAGGACAGAGTACAACTCTCAGAAGGTGGGCTGACAAAAAAGGCAAAGGGCAGCATTTTATAGACATAGGATCTTTTGAGGTGTAGAAAAGTTTAGCTGAGTTCGATTGTGATTTAATTTGGGTGATGGTTCTTGTTGGTCCCTTGGTTTATGTAAGAGGATTTCCACATAGGCTAGACGTTCTATTCTCAATTGTTTCTGTATAGTTCTTAGGAAATTCATCTGGCCTTTCCTGGGAGTGATGTGCTGTTTTAGTGTCAATCTTATCACCTTATTCATTTCCTTGAGCAGATACAATGGATCCACTCTTAGGCAGATTCACGGCAATCAGCTGCTGCTCAGCTGGCTGCTGTCTTGGCAGCTCCTGTTGGATCGGGTGGATCCACTGCTGCTTCAGGACAAAACAACCTTTTTCCCTTTTCTCTTAGTAATGTCTTTCTTTGTTTCTTATCATTATATCCTACCTACATGATATGAGAAGGGAAGAAGAGATGGGCAGGAGGGGGACAGGCTGGATGGTGCAGTGATAGGAGGGCTGTATGTGTGGGTGTGTGACAGGGAAGATGGAGGGTCAGTCTTCCTACACAATGTATTTTATTGGGAACTGGAAATATTGTCTCTATTGTGGCACCTGTCCTCTAGAAATCTGGTTGTTCTCTCAGACCTTGGAGTATAATAGATATCCTTATATGGTCTATTTTTTGTAGCATATGGAGTTTCTTTTGTTCAGAATATGCATGGTATCTTCAGGCTGTTATTGTTTTTACTCTTTTAAAATATAAGCTGCCAGAGTAATTTTGGATTTGAGTAGCTTTCTAATCACTTTTGGAAATTACCTAAACCAGGGGTGTCCAACCTTAACAACTTTAAAATATGTGGACTTCAACTCCCAAAATTCCTCAGCCAGTATGAGGAATTCTGGGAGTTGAAGTCTACACATCTTAAAGGTTAGACACCTGTAACTTAAACCATCCTAAAGCTATTAGAGAGCTTTGGAACAAGTTTGAAAAGTCATTGGGTAAAATTAGCTCAGTTCTGAACAAAAGAAAAATTAACTTCAAGCTGAAGAAATCAAGGAATTGAAATTAACTATAAAAATAAAGAGTACACGGTGGCACGAGCAGTCAAGATGCTGGGCTTGTCAGCCAGAAGGTTGGTGAACTTGAGTCTGAAACCCAAGAGCCTCAGCGTAATGGATGAGCTCCCATTATCTGCCTAGCTCCTGCTAACCTAGCAGTTTGAAAGTATGTAAAAATGCAAGTAGCTAAATAAGTATCACCTTTGGTGGGAAAGGTAATTGTGTCCATGTGCCTCGGCATATAGTCATGCCAGCCACATGATCACAGAAGCATCTTTGGACATACTGGCTCTTTGGCTAGGAAATGGAGATGAGCATTACTCCCTAGAGTTGGCTATGACTAGCAGGAAAAACCTTATAAAGAATATATAACTGGTTCATAGAAACCAGATTTATTTTGACTATCTTGGCTACTATAAGTAAAAACAAAGATAAGAAATTTTATGAGTTTAGGAACTGGATATTAGAAGGGACTAAAGATTTCAAGTAGAAAAAAAGTACAAGCCTGCTTTTGCTATTAGTACTTTGACATACAAAATGATACAAAATGTCATAACATTAGAAATATTAAAGGGGACCCTTGAAGAATGGAGCCAAAATTTAGTAAATTCAAATAAACAGCTTAATGGTGTCTGATTCTATGGATAGAATATGTCAAAAATATGTTAATAAGGGAATGACAGATGTGGAAAACATTTTGTCTGACAAATTAGAGAAACTACCAAAAGTGGAAGTCTAAATGACAGGCCAACAGAATGATTTGGAAAAGGAAACTTTATTGGATATACAAAAGGAATTGGCTGAAACTGTAAAAATTAAAAGGAAATATAAATGACAAACCAAGAGAATGACCCAGAAGAGGTTTTCTTATTGGATCTACAAAAGAGCCTTGAAGAAGGGATACAGAAGAATTGAAGAGAAATCAACTCCTATGACAGTATTTGAATAAACTAAGAATTAAGACTGTTAGAAGTAAAAGGAGAGAATATAAAGTTGGTTTATTTGATTAAGATCAAAATAAGACCTTTTTTTTTTTTGCAAAATTCTGATAATCTGTTACGGATTTTTGTAGGCACCAGGATTGAAAAGTTGATGTTCTCTGCTTATAGATAAGGAGAAAGAAATATTTATTTGTAACTTTATGCGAGGTGAAGGGTTACTACTGTAAATTTTTTGATACTGTACTTGTAATAAAGATTGGAAGTCACTTCTTTATATATCTTATTTTTTCTTCATTATATTTCTTATCTCTTTTTTTGCACTTTTTATTCTTTCTTGGTATTTTCTTTTACTTTGTATTAGTTTTTACTAATGTAATAAAAAATACCCCCCAAAAAGAGAGAGATTCACTCAGGGGCAAGAGATCCCAGAGAAATTAAAGCTCCTTTTTTCTTTTTTCTCCCAACAATCTAAGTTGAGTTTAGCCTCTCAGGGGAATTCCCAGTTTCAGATCTTTCAGTTACACTAATATCAACTTTAATTGCTTCCTCAACCTCCCAACCACCACACTTGCTGAAGATGGTCAAGACAAAGTCAGTAATTATGTTGGTCCTCTTTACTAGAAGTCCCAAAGCATGCTCAATACACATACCCAGAGTACAAACCATGTCTGGGTTCTGAGCAGAACCCCCTCGATACCAACAGCACCTGCAGGATGGTTCAACTGCAGAATGGGTGGAAGAGACAAAACAGATGCCTACTCATCTATTTGTCTTCCTCTTTTGCTGAAGAACATTCCACATAGAGGTCAGTGGCTAGGTTTACTGTAGGCTAGGTTTACATGCTGTGCTAAGCCATAGGTTTGGCTGGCTGTGGCTTAACAGGATGTATCAGCCTTGTCTTTGTTAGCCTCCTACAGACACAAGGACAAACACGGCTAAAAACTGTATTATTGTAATTCAGAAAATGCTAGCCATACTATTTCCTGGCAGGTGGGAATGGTACTTCAGAATTTATACCCAGTCAGTAATGAAATTCTTTTTACTCTTTTTAGTTCCAACCCCTCTAAAAAGGAAAACTGTGTTTCCTCTTATTTCTAGTTATCATAGTGTCTGTTGATGATGGATGATTGTTTAGAATTTCCATATTCCATAATACACCAAGGCAGGCCAGAATCCCTCAGACACTGAGCATTGATATGCATTTTGGCTTATTCAGTAAGCTACAATTAAAACACGATATAGTTTAATGAGAGATGTAAACCGAGCCAGTAACCTAATCCAGTGTTTCTCACTGACAATTTTACGATGTGTGGTCTTCATCTCCCAGAATTCAAGGCCAAATTGGTTGTCAGGGTTGAGCAACCCTGACCTAATCCACAGAGTACTAAATAACAAACTCTTTAGAAAAATAGCACAACTGTGAAGATTCACCTATAGTGCTATGCCATAAATCACACGGTGCAATTCAGAATAGCTAAGCTCATATGGCGCACTAAGCCAAAATGCATTACAGCTTTGTATAGTGTATTCACTCACTGGCTGCCTGGACAGAAGCTTTCAGATATCCTTTCCCCAGCCTCCAATACAGTTCCATCCATCAATGGAAGCTGTATCTCAGTAGGGTGAAATTGTTGCTTTTCTCCCTGAGATACCAGGTTAACCTCCAATTATCTTTTCAAAGCCCCCAGTAGGTGCTTTGGCTTCAGAGTCTTGGTTTGGTGTGAAAGCTGCCCTATCTGGGGGATATCAGTAATTCAGACAATGAAGAAAAGCAGGTTCACACCCTATCAAGCCTTTTCTAAGGCTTCTCTTAGACATCAGTTTCATTCCTGTTTCTTTGCCACTCACACACAGGAATACAACTCTTCTTTGAAATTATTTCTGTAAGTTACTATCATTTGCGGGATACTAAGTGTGTAAATTTGTAAGAACAAGTGCTGAAACTTGGCATGTAACTATCAGATAAAGAGCAGCTTTCCTGGTTCATCTGGGTCAACTTAATTGACCCAGATGGCCAACCATATCTCCAGGAAGACCACAAGTAGTTGTCTTTCTCAGCAATAAATACCCATCAAGAGATAAAGTGTCTTTGAGCACAGAAGTTCTATTTAGTTTTTATGACATCTTATAAATGTTCATCCCTCATGGAGCTAGAGAAAAAAAATACAGACCTCATCCTAATTGAAGCTCAGTGACTGCGTTCAGACGCAGTTCTAAGACATTCCTAACTACTCTAATTTATTTGTTGAACGAACCACACTTTATTCACAAATCACACTGCCAAAACTCAACAAAGCAGATTATAGCATAGGCATAAAAAGTGAACCCAGCCCTTAAATCAAATACACCAGCCATGGTTAGATTTTTAGGAAGAATTAAGATTTGGGTTTGTTATTGTGCATGCAAATCTGGTGTGGACATTCAAATTACCATAAGAAATCAAGGTTTATTGTTGGGCTATGAACTGTGTTGTTCAGTCGCGCAGTCGTGTCCGACTCTTCGCGACCCCATGGACTACATTACGCCAGGCCCCCCCTGTCTTGCACTGCCTCCCGGAGTCTTCCC
>JANHZU010006346.1:576775-586789 GCA_032468055.1 Acrochordus granulatus | reverse complement strand
GTGATGGGTGTGAGCTTGGGAAGACTCCGGGAGGCAGTGCAAGACAGGGGGGCCTGGCGTAATGCAGTCTATGGGGTCGCGAAGAGTTGGACACGACTGCGTGACTGAACAACAGCAAGTATTGTATTAACTTGGTGTCTACCAATATTCTCTTTTTCTATAGCACACCCACTGAACCAGACCTGCTACCCAGAGATGACAACCTCCCTCTGAGCCTGACATTTCCTTTGAAACATCAAGACATCTTCTCGTATAAAGTACAGTGCAGTAGTCCTTTTGGGAGGTGGCCAAGGCATGACCTCCCCAATCCAGGAAAGTGGTCAATTTCTGCACAACACAAAGTTGTGCAAAGGTCCTCCTGGCCATGGTTACCATTTGTTCCTTGAACAGGAGCCATGAGTCCAAGAAGACCCCCACATTGCGTGCAGGTTGTGTTTAGGGTAGAGCAACCCCATCCAGAACAAATGGTGGAAAATCCCCAGGACCAAGGGCCCAAATATCCAAAGCCAATCTTGCTAGGGCTGAGCTGAAGCCTGTTTTTTTCCATTCTAACCTCATAGCCTCCAGACGCTGAGAGAGAACTTCCATGCCATCATTAGTACAGCCAGGGGTAGAGAGGTAAAAGTGCATATCATCAGCACAGTGATGATACTTCACCCTATGCTGCCTGATGACCTCACCCATATGATGCAGGTGTTAAACAGGAGCACAGAGAGTAAAAAAAAATCCTGGAACCCAACACAGCAAAAGCTGGATCTCTCCCCCCACCAATCAATACCAATTGGAACCAGTTTTACAAAAAAGAGGAGAACTGACACAGCATAGTGCTACCCACTCCCAACTCCCAGAGCAGATCCGGAAGAATACACTGCTTGTTGGTATCTGAAGCTGCTGACAGGTCAGGAATGGATACACCACCCAAATCCCACTCCTGCCAGGAGTCATTGGCAAGTGCCATCAATGGTATTTTGATCCCATACCCATGATTAAAACCTGACTGAAAGAGGTCCAGATAATCTGTATCTTCCATTCTCTGGAGCTGCTCTGTGATTACCTTCTCTATAACTTTCCCTAGAAAGGGAAGGCTAGAAACTGGATGAAATTTTTCAATTCAGTTGGGTCTAGGAATGGCTTCTGAGGATGATGTTCCCTGAAAACAGCCTCCTCATCTCCCCATATCACCCTCTGTCACCACAGAGATGTCCTGGCTTGCTCCAGGCCTCCAGAAATCTTTTCCTCCCCCAACCCATATTAGGTGGTCTTGAGTCAGAGGGCCCCCACTCTTAAAAATCCCAAAACCAAACATGCCTTGGATTCCCAGGGCAGTTCTGGGAATCCAAATAGCCCCTCCAGTTATCTCAGCACCCATTGCAATCAAACATGAACCCTCTACTAGTCACCCTGGACTGGTGAGGGTAATCACTCCACCATCCAACTTGAGGATAATCCAAATTGCTACCCCACTTCAGCTTCTCACTTGGGGAAGACCAGACATCCTCTACAGCTAAGGAGGAATCATCTTTCACAAAACTACAATCCACATAAGATGCTCAACCAACCACCGTCTATCAAATCTAGGTCAGTATTATAATTTATTTACTTTAATCAGTTTTAAGGCTACTGTTCACTAAGCAACTCTGAATGTTTTATATGTCTATAGGGTTTTTAAAAATCATGAGTAATGAATTACAGATCCAAAGAGACATACAGAATCAGAGACAACTCCAAGAATACATTTAGGCAAGTTCAAGCAATTTCCTGGCCCAGTGTCTTAAGGGAGGGGAATCAGGTGTTCAAGGCCCCATTAGGGGACATCAAAGTTTGTAGGAGTCAATTTCTGAATGAGACATTAAAGCTGAATCTATGGCATTAAGTACTTTATCAGATTTGCCTAAAAACACATGAAAAGGAAGAAAGACAAAAACTTATTCAAGGCCATTAACATCTACTTGTTGAATGGCCACTTTTCATAATTATTTTCATTGTTTCAAGATGTAGATATTGTTTTTCAATGCAAAATAATCTTAAGGTAGTTTACAATAATATAATTGTCACTAAGTATTTTTGAGTTTAATGTCCCTGTTAACTCAGCATAAGCTATTTTATACTGATTGACTCACTTCACACAACATGCTTGATCTGTGTGCTGAATTACCCCATTTTCTGGGCCAGAATATATTGAAATATTAGCAAGCAAATTACTAAGCACTGCACCACACAAGAGCTACACATAATCACATTTTACATGGGCAAATGCAATTATTTGCTTTTTAATTGACTGGGTTAAATTTAGCCCCTGTTAAGTAGTTAACTCAGTTGGCTGAGTTAGGAGAATGTACCCAAAACTTGCCAAATGGATGGGTTCACACAACATGTTTGGTCCAATCCAGTCACAATCATAGTCAATTGTTTTGTGGGAAACCGCCAACTGCGTCAGACTTTTGCTAGTCCAGGATTGCTTCAAACTTGGCTGAAGCTTTCTGAGCATTTAGCACAACACAGCTATAAATAATTATTATTGTCCAGTAAGAATAAAGCTGTTTCAAACACTTGATAGCCTTGTGACAGTTAAAGCTGCTGCAGAACTACTTATACCAGCTTGAATTTAAATTCAACGCTTGGTCCTAAATGTTGGTTTTTACACCTCCCCTGTTTTGTGCTGCTAGGTGGCAGTTGATTATTTATATTCTCAGTATTCTTTCCCTCGGAACTTAGTTCCAATAATTCTCACAGTCATCACCAACTAGCAGGGGCTCCTTAGAGTTTTAGACTGTTGTTTTTTTCCAGGTAATGCAAGGGTGTGGACTTAAAAGTTATTTGCTTTCAAATTACATGTTTTTCTATTGAGCTATAAAATCCCCTAAGAGTATATGGTATGTAAATGATGCACTTCATGTTTTAAGGAAGTGAGCTATGGTCTGGAACAAGTTAAACAGGCAAATCTTTAAAGTTCAATAATACTTGTTTTAGCCTTCATGCAATTATTTATCTTGGCCTGAGTTGCTTGTAAAACAAGGTGCTCATTGGCTATGTTCCACAACTGATTATATTAGTTAAAGACTAAGTACTGTAACTGATTCCTGATTTATTTGGGTAACATGAAGTCTTCCTTCCTTCCTTCCTAGCCTAGCATGTTGGGCAAACCTAATCATATTGGCTAGTGTAAGTGGAATGTATCACAGAACCTCCCCAAATGGTTTAATTCAATATCCAGGTTAAGTGGGTTGTGTGAGCTCAGCCTTTGAGTCATCACAGTGTATAGAAAGAAGGGGTTTCCCCTATCCTGGAGTGGTTCTGAGATCCAGCATCATGATTCCAGTTTGAGAAATCAAGGACCATTGCCTGGCTGAGGGTCCTATATCATACCATTAGAGAGTGAACAACCCTTTAAGAGACTCCACCCCCAATGGCTGCTGAGTGACAGGTTGGTTGAATCCTAGAGCTACAATTGGTTAATTCAGTAAGAACCATTGTTACATGGCTAGAGGGCAAGATGATGAGCTATAAAAGTTTCTTGGGGGTGGTCCAGACATCATAAGGGGCCCAAGGAAAGGTAAGTTCAGGAACAATAGTGGGATCTCAAGAGCTGCTTGGTGGCCTTGGCTGAATATTTGAAGTTTGGCTCTTGCTGCATCCCATAGCCTGAGCAGTCCCAGCATTATCAGACTGAATTGGTGCCAATAGGCATAGTCTTCAGAGGAGAAGAAATCTGCTGAAGATCTCATCCTGAACCTAAGGTCTTTCATTGTTGTATTAACTGTCAAATCTCTGAAAGCCACCCCTCCTTTTAGGAACAATGGTTATGGTTAACATTTCCGTGGGATGGCAACAAGGGTGATCAGTCACAACAAAAATCCAGGGAGGTTTCTGGAATTTTAAAAACCAGCAGATTTGTCAGGGCAGATCTGTACCAGCTTCAATCTGTTTGTTGTGAAAAGTAAGAGTTACATTGCTCTTTATGTTGGGGATATATGTACTGTATCTCAGGAAGTCAGATCTGGCAGCCAGAAGATGCTTTTTCTGTTTGTTAGAACCTTTCTTTGCTATACAGTAAACCTTGACTTATAACCATTAGTTTAGTTTAACTGTTCAAAGTTACACTGGCCTTGAAAAAGATGACTTACGACTGGTCCTCACACTTATGACCATTGCACCATCCACACAGTCATGTGATCAAAATTTGGGTGCTTGGCAACTGGCATTTATGTATGACACTTGCAGCATCACACTTGTGACCTTTGCAGCTCACTTCTGACAAGGAAAGTCAATGGGAGAAGCCCAATTCACTTGCCATGTGATTTACTTAATAACTGCAGTGATTCACTTAACAACTGTAGCAAAAAAGGTCATAACATCAGCCCCAACTCACTAACAGCTGCTTTGCTTAGCAACAAAAATTCTGGTCCCAATGATGGTCATAAGTCAAGGACCACCTGTAGATTCTTAACATGATTTGTGTGTTCCCTGAAGACTGCTAGTTCGCCCTTGTTAGCAAAATATATTCTCATTGTGGGAAGCAGAAGGAGGAGAATATTTTGAGGATGCTGTCTGACTACTGAATTGCCACTGCACATTTTCCTTCCAATTAAGAATCAGACCCACCTCAGGGAACCTACGAAGGAATGATCGAGGCTGAGAGAGTGAAATACACAAATTTATATTCAATGGCTGTACTACATAGTGATTTAAGAAGGAAAACAAGTTGTTTCTTCAGTGCAAGACTACTTACATCTTGGAGGAGGATAATTTGGTCAGCATTATGCAACCAAAGCAAAATTTTGGAGTCAGAATGTTTTACGAATAAAAACTATAAATGGACAAAAACTCACATGTTTCTCAACCTCAGCAACTTTAAAATGCGTGGACCATGCTGGCTGGGATATTCTAGGACTTGAAATCCGCATAATTGAAAGTTGCTGAGGTTGAAAAGTACAATCTAGGTGTTTAACCATTGGGGATCTTGCCATTTGAGATGAAACAACACACCAGCCTCACAAGTAAAATAACTGGTAGGCTGACCCCACGTTTAGCAACCTTGGAAAAAAGAATGGGAAATGCTTTTCCAAACATTCCCATATACATATTCTGGAACGGAATCTTCTGCTTAAAAAGCAGCAATGTAGTTCGGTAGCCCAACAAGCCATCTTCCAAGAAAGGGACTGGAGAGGCCCCACAGAGAAATGTTTCAACTACTCTGTCCCACCACCTGCTGTATGAGATGCTTTACTGTTGTAACCTGAGAGCAGATTTAAGCAGTAAGAGCAGTAACTAATCTAGAAACTTGTAAATCTTGTCAACTGGAATTTAATTTTTGATGGTAAGGTTAAGCTTTCAACTTCATCACAAAGTCTTTATCAAAACCAAATTAAAATAGGAGAAAGAAGGGAGTCCATAGATGTAAAATATACTTAACAGCATCCTGCATTGTTCTTCGTTACAGTCAGCTCCAGGAGCCTTCATGCATTGTTTTCTGCATTGTTTCTGTTTCATGTGTTGTTTTCTCCATTGTTTCCAGCATTTTGCAATTGTTTGCTACAGGGGAATGGTGAATCTGCCTGCTCCTTTAAGACCACATGGGCCTGTGGCTATTTTGCCTCGCCCCTTCCTCTTTGCCAGGAAGGCTCCTGGATTGGAGCTGACTGCAACGAAGAGCAAGGGGGGGACGGTGTTAAATCTATTTTACATCTATGGATTCCCTTCTTTCTCCTATTTTTAACTGGTTTGGATAAAGACTTCGCGATGAAGTTGAAAGCTTAAGATTTATGGGGCCTCCAGATCCTCGATTGCGGAATTCTTTCTGCGGAGCAAGAGAACTCAGCGGTGGGAAAGGAAGG
The DNA here is from genome assembly GCA_032468055.1 of Acrochordus granulatus. Lineage (NCBI taxonomy): Eukaryota > Metazoa > Chordata > Lepidosauria > Squamata > Acrochordidae > Acrochordus > Acrochordus granulatus. The sequence continues at coordinate 580,955 of JANHZU010006346.1, read as the reverse complement.
CTAAACCGAGGAGCTTTGGTGCCCTCTAGTGGCCTCCCACGTCCCGGAGTCGGATGTCCTGAACTCCGCTTCGCTGCGGGTCTTTGGAGATGTGACTGGGCGGCGGCTCCCCCCGGGGCCGGGGGGATGTCCCGAGGGGGGCTCCGAAGGATTCCGAAGAAAGGCTGACCGACCTCGTTCCTGTCCGTGGCGGCGGTAGCGGCAAAGGGGATGTTTTACGGGCAAGACAGTTATACGAAGTTCTCACTTTCGTTTCCGCCGATCTAGATTGCAGAAATGAAAGTGAAAGATGGAGGGAATCCGAGCGGAGGAATGGAAGAGGAGAGACGCGTCTGTAAGAACTGGTAGGAAAGCCTCGGTTTTGATTCCACTTTCTGACACAGGCGGTTGTCTTCGGAGCGGCAGGCAAGCAGGCAAGCAGGCAGGCAGGCAGGCAGGCAGGCAGGCGTGCTTTGTTTTAGCACCGGCAGCTCCTGTCTGTGCCAGAAGCTGCCTTCGGAGAGAGAAGAGCGTCTGTCTGGAAGTTGGATGGGAGCGATGTGAGAAGGCCAAAACTCGAGCCCAATATTTCTCACGCTCAGCGACTCTTAAGATGGGTGGACTTGAAGCGTGAGAAACACTGCTTCTAGCCTTTCCGGTTGGCCTTTTTCAATTAATTTATGTGCCCAGCCAGGCACTGCTGGAGTTTTCTGTTACTATCCAAGGCTTGAGGTAACTTGTAGCTGGTTGGGGTCCTTTATTTTGTAGAAAATGATACAGAACCGTGTAAAATGCATTGACCTTAACAACAATCAAGAGAATAATAGCAGTGCAAAACGGTAGTGAAACATAAGGGGGGAAAACATGATTTTACAATCTTTGTAATGTACCCCAGTCATTTAGACATTGTGCAGCAAATAACCAAAGTATAGGAATAACAACCATATAAAAACAGAAAAGGATTGTGGCAGTAGGAAAAAAAAGGGTATTTCTGACAAAAACCTGCCCTTTCAACACTCACTTAACCAAGGTAGGATTATTCTGCAGAATACTTTATCAGTCATGACCTCAGGGGGCATATTCATTTTCTTCTTGTGTAACAAAGTTACATTGAATCTGTGTATTTTCTGTTGCCTCTGAGTTTGTGTGATTGCTTGCCCTGGGAAGTCAAGGATGGGCTGCAACCTCTCTACTCTGAGTTGCATGGCCACAAAAGAGGGGGTTTTAGTCTGGAGCTGTTAGATTTAAAGAAGATGGCCCAGATAAAAGCAATCTCTATTCAACAGCTTTAGTAGATGTTTCAAGGTTATAAGAATTCCTCCTTCTGCCTGCCTAAATTTCTGACCTTGGCATATATAATCTAACAGTCCTCATGAGGTTGGCCCTCCTGTGTTCCCCCTCTTCACACATGGTTCAGTTCTTGCTTCCCCTGAAGGAGCCGCTGTGAGTAATCAGAGCCTCTGCTCAACTTCCTCTTGCATAGGATGCATCAGGACAATTTTTATCTGGAATATTTTTCTCTACAGCTCTAGCTGGATCTAACTCAGAGTTACCATGAGTGAGTTGGGCAGCTGTATAATACTCTTTAATAAATAGATGGATACATGTATGGATAGATAGGTAGGCAGATAGATAAGATTTCAAACTCATTTTTTTTAGCTGGTGATTCCCTAATATCAAATATGATCTCATTCTATTCAGTTTTCAAGAATATCCTGCTCGTCAACAGAACTAAGTTCCTTTGTGTAATTTATTTGCAAATTTTCATTATTATTGCAAGGAATAAAAAGCAGAATCAGTCTATTTATACGAGCCTTTTTACCAAAAGTGAAGTTTCTAACATATCAGTGACCTTGTCCACGGTCTTTCTTTTCTTTCATTGCTCAGCAAGAGGGATGTGGCTGCGGTGAACTTCTCCCTCCATGAAGCTCATTGTATGAGATTTCTTGCTCTCTGTCCCAAATGTGAGGAACTCGTTGCTTCCAAGGACATGAATGAGCACCTTGCCAATGCCCACCAACAGGTATGGAGGACCTTTGGGCTGCTGTACAATGAGCAAAAGGAACATGGTGTGCTTAGAGATTATATACAGCAGGAGTGTCCAACCTATTCTGGCTGAGGAATTCTGGAAGTTGGAGTCCATACATCCTAAAGTCTCTGGGACTGGACACCCCTGTTTTACAGAAATGTGTCTTCAATAATATTCTCCAACTTAATGGAAGTTCGGGATCTTTATGTTGCCACATTGTCAGAGCAAAGGAAAACTGAACTGATTTCTTGAGTCATGGTATACAGGTAAGTCCTTGACTTACAACCACAATGAGACCAGAATTTCCATTGCAAAGCAAGATGATTGTTAAATAAGTCATGCTTGATTTTAAAAGCTTTTTTGCCATGGTTGTTAAACGAATCACTGCAATTGTGAATCAGTCATGTAGTCATTAAACAAATTGGCTTCCCCCATTGATTTTGCTTATGGAAACTGGCCGAGAAGGTTGCAAATCGTGATCACATGACCCCCAGGATACTGCAACCATTGTAAATACATGTTGGTTGCCAAGCACCCAAATTTTGATCACATGACCATGGGGATGCTGTGATGGTCATAAGTGCAAAGACTAGTTGTGACATGTTTTAGTGCCATTGTAACTGGTCGCTAAGGAAATGGTTGTAAGTCAAGGACTTCCTATAATTGAAACAGAGTTTTGCATTTTTTTGGGGGGGAAGCATGGCACTACTTGCCCATTGAAAGGAACTCTTATTTCCATAGAACTTTTAGTTTCTGTCTTGAAACTAAAAGAAGCTTGAAACTTGGAAAGGCTTGATAGATTTCCATTCCCCACACTCCAGCAACAGTTTTGTTAGTTTCCCCCTTGACTTCCCACTGAACAAACATTAACACTGCCTGATTATTGGAATCATTTCCTTTGTGGATGGGGTGGCGTAATGGACTATTGTTGCTGTGTCATTTGCAGGAGGTGGGGCAGTGATTTTTACTTTTGTTCTCAGTATCAAATCAGCAGAAAAGAATACAATAATGGATAGTCTTCCGAAAGCTTGGAGAGAATGGAAACATTGACAAGGTTGAAACGCCCATGCTTTTTAATAGATGCATATTTGCAATGGCTTATTGCTTAAAATGGAGTAGACTCAGAAAATCAATGGATAATCAGCTGGAGCACTCTCTCCTAGTCTTTCTTATTCTTCCTAAATCCCATCTAGAAGGAAGGCTCTTCACTTTTCATTTCTAAAGCTAATTTATCTAAAATTAATCTTCATATGCCTTGCCTCTTTCCATGATGCATCTCAAAAACATGCATGTAGGCCCATGTGTGAGCTGTAACACTGTAGGCAACCTTTAAAAAGAGTTCTGTTTTCCTTGAAGACCAAACAAACGCTGCTCTTTGGCAAAACCCAAACATCCTTGGAGCAGATCAGTGTTGTGTCTTACCCTCCTGACATCCAAGGGATGAGTGTGTCTTGAGGTAAAGCAGCTGTTTGCCTGCTTTGCATCCTCCCTTTTCCTCTTTCAGGTCAGATGCAAGCTCTGTCACCAGATGATGCAACAGTACCTGCTGGAGCACCATGAGGTAAGGAGGGCAATTGTCCCTGCCTTTGCACAAGGTTTGTGCAATAGATATAGATGCCTGTTCTCATTCTCACCTGTGCTGGGAAAAGAGCTTCTTCCTTCAGTTCAATTATAATGTGTGGACTTATATGAGCTAAAAGACAGCCAGCTCCTCACAGTCATTACCGTATTTCTTTCATTTCTACAAATGAAATGAAATGACCTGGCACTTAGAGACCTTGAGGACTACCTTCTGCAATAAGGATCAGTCTTCCAAAGTGGTTATCCAAGGAGAAGTTGCTTGTAGTAACCTATTTTGGGGAGATGGGAAGGGCTGAGTCCAAAAATTAGCACTGATTCGTTGGAACAGCTTCTCTCTGGAACAAGAGTGGCCCTATCTGGAGTAACCTTCTGGAAGGCAGTCCAGAAAGTTTGGGGGTGAAGTAAAATGTCATCATTGGTAGCTCTCATATTTTTCTTGTGCCATGGAAGCTTTATTTGATGTTGTGGTATCAATGTTGTAAATGCCAAGAATTGTTGAGATGGGCAGTCCATAAATGTAATAAATACATGAAATAAATCGATGAGATAATGTTTCTATTGCCTCTGATGAGTGTCCATTTTGTACATTAT
>JANHZU010006346.1:536338-554528 GCA_032468055.1 Acrochordus granulatus | reverse complement strand
CCTTCCCACTCTTTTTCTGACAAGCAAGGTCAATGGGAAACCAGATTCGCTTAACAACTGCATGATTCACTTAACAAGTGCAATGATTTTCTTAACTACTGTAGCACATAATGTCATAAAATTTGGCATAATTCACTTAACAATCACCTTGCTTAGCAATGGAAATTCTGGTCCCAAGTGTGGTCATAAGTCAAGGCTTTCCGAATTTTCTGGGTTTGTATACTATAACCAATTGAGATCTTTAATTGATCTGGTTAAGCATCTTATGCAAACCCAGCCATCTGCTTTCAGACTCACATACACATACATCCATTAAACACATCCATCACCTATCCTCTTGTTGACATCGCTCTGGGTCTTCTGAGTGGTTCTCTCAATTTCATCCACCAGTCGCTGGCTCTCATCCACCAAGCGCTCCGAACGAGACCGCTGGGCCTCGGCACCACTGTACTGGACCTTGTTAGCAAGCTGCCATTCGGGGGGCAGAAACTTAGGAGGTACTTGCATCAGCTTGGCCATTATGGCGTTCAGAAGATCCTGGAAAGGGAGCAGAAGCTGAGTGAGCAGCTGGAAATAAAACTAGAAAAGGGGAAAAAAGCAATCTGGCAGGGAGAATGGCAAGAAGTAGATTTTTTTAAAAGGTGCATTCTCTGCAGATCTAAGTAGACTTCCCATCTACGGAATTCTGAAGATATACATTCCATTGTGATACTTTTTGAAACAAAACTGCATGGGACTATAGTTTTATTTCAAAAATTATTATAGTGGAATATGTATCTTCAAAATTCTCCGTGTCCGGGTATTTCATTATTTATTATTCATACCATTTGTATCCCAAAAAGTGACTCTGGGCGGTAAAATAAATTAAAAACAATTCTAATCACAAATACAAAAAAATTAGAATACCTAACAGTTGAAGAAAGTATCACGACTGACAGTCACTAGCATAGCCAAGAGATGGGACCCTTCACACACACGGAGTCCCAGGCCTGGGGACGTGAGCTTCTACCGGAAACAGCAAGGGAGGGCTGGCGACCACTGCCTAAAACCAGAAAGACAAGAACGGAGAGATCTCAGGTGCATTTTTCCCACGTTCAGGACTGCATTCGCTTTTTGCAAAATCCCCAGAAAGGCGCGGGAGGAAAAGAGCTGCTCCAGATCTTACGTGCATGAGCATACGAGGATCTCAGGCAGTCCGAACAATGCTCGCTACGAACGGAGCTCGCCGCCCCACGCGCGCCCGGCCACCCAGCCGCGGCGGCGCCCTCACAGCAGCTCCTCCGCCCGCGAGTTCTAACGCGGGCGCAGCGAGGCGAAAACCAGGATCAACAAACCTGTTTCCATGGGAACGGGGCGGCGCCTCCTATGGCACCGAGGGCGGGCGCTGTGGAACGCGGCCGCGATTGGCTGCTGCGCTTCGTGGGCTCGCCGAGGAGAGGAGTGAAGCAACAGAAGCGCGCGGCCGGGGGTCTGGGCGCGCGCGTCCCGGCGTGCAGCAGCCGACGCCCGGACTCGTCGGCAGCGGCGTTTACCCCGATGAAGCGAAGGTTTAGCCCCGGCGGGTTGGTTCGCTGTGGATAAGCACGCCAGGTGGCGGTGGGCAGGAACCCCACAGCGCGGAAAGTTACGGGATCCTCTTTGCAACGGGACTGCAGAAACCCGGACGACCCTGCCGTTCTCCGGATCTCTGCCGTAACCCGAGAGAGAGGGAGACTCCTTCCCGGAGACTTCGGAGCTTAAGAGTTCTAAAGCGTGTTTTATCCCGTCCTCCCTCCGTTCTTCTCTTCTCTGGGGCCCTCCTCTCTTCAGAGGTTGTACTCCTAAACATGTCTGATAACACGAGCAAACTTCGCTGCGCGTGGCTCCCGGGTGGCTCCATATTCTCGTCTCACGCTTAAATGAATCACACCGACCAAAGCTTGGCATGTTGAATGTAACTGTTTGTTTTCAACCGACCTGGTTAAGGATCACGCAAACAGGTGACTGACAGTATCCACTATTTGCCGGATGACTGAATTAACCAGGTTTCGGAGCTTGGACGCTCCTTTGAAAAAAACAGCAAAAGTGGGAGTCTACGTGTGATTGGCTAATTAGTGGATCTAAAACCGCCAGTGAAAGAAGCGGCACGAGGGAGGCTTTTCCAATCGGGATGGCCTTGCTTCGCTCAATGAACAGCTGTTAGCGAGACTGATGCTGTTCAGTAGTACGAGTGTTTAAATCGCAACATTAATTCAACTTTTTGTAACCCCATCCCTGAAAATCTAGCAAGAAAGCACTATAATTCCACCCAAATTACTACCCTCCACCTATCCTGCAATTTTTGAAAACAAAAAGGAAGTTCAAAACCCATAAGTAGGGGTCCATTCATATAAATAGCTGGCAGAACCGGTTTTTCATTCTGTCTTTTCCATTCCATCATATCTTCTCCTTTTCCATTTGTGGGGGGTGGGGCCAGGTGACTCTTGAGCTCTGGCATGTACTCAAGCCCATGTAGCTTTCCAGACATTTTTAGAAATGGTTTGCCATTTCCTTCTTCCTAGAACTGAAGGGACTGACTGGCCCAGGATCATCCTCCTGGCTTCCACGCCTAAGTCAGGATAAGGGTTGAGTTTCCCCAGTTCTACTCCAAAGCCTTAAGCACTCACCCAAAGCGGCTGTGCTAAGGTCTGCTTTCTGCCATCATAAACAATGAACTCTCCAATATGCACATTTCCAATCCTCCACTTTTTTTTTGTGGAGTCCTTGGTGTTCTCTGAGCTTCGTTGTTTTCTTGCAGACGTTTCATTACCCAACTGACAGGGCAAGCCACTTATATAGGAGAGAAAACCTCGCTTCCTTCTAGCACAGATGATGTTGCCTGTTTGGGTAATAAAACATCTGCAAGCAAACAACCAAACTCAGAGAACACCAAGGACTCCACAGTTCAACCCCGAGTTACAAATATTCTCTTCTATTTTTTGGCATATTTCAAAGTTTGAGTTCCTCATGAAAGGAGACCTTTCGAAATAGCCAGAATTGTCTTGATAGAAAAGACCCAAATGTTGTTGTCAATATTAACATGTATCTGTAGCATAACAACAAACAAGCAGTTGCCTCTTCCCTCATCATATTGCTACTGCTGAGAAGGTCATATATGAGAGACATAGGTTGGGAGGGAGGCCTGGTACTTAAAATATTTGTAGGAATGTGTTTTTGCATCTTTCTCTTCTCAGAATTCACTGGAATGGACGGCTACATTAAATCTAATAAATCACCATCACTCATACACCCTTTCAAAAAGGATCAGCCATTTCTAATGTTTATGCAGTTACATTATCTGCCTCCACTCTTTTGATTTGTCATCTCATCATGAGTTATAAGTTCATGCATTCTGCTTCTAAGAAGAAAATAAATAAGAACCAAACACAAAGCTGCCTTCACTTTATTTGTTTTATAATGGCCATCCATACAGCCCCAAGGCAGGAAGCAGTTCTGAGCAAGCTATTGACTGTGCAGGGAAACACCTTGAAAAGAAGTTTGTGGAGGTCAGTAAGTAGTGTGTGGACCAGACAGCTAGAAAGCAGAAGTAATTCACCCCAAAACACACACATGCCTATTCCTGCTGCTCCAGGATAACCAAGTTGCTGTGACTGCAAACATACATGTCTGGTAAATACCAGGATGACATCACATGAGCCATGGCATCATACAAATGGTACAAGTTCCATAATTTATGTCAATCATGTCTGATGTATATTATTTACCTAATTTGCATAAAATCATGACTTATGACTTAATTGCTCTCCTCCAAACATACACAGGCATACATAACCCAACACAGTAAATGAAACTAAATTAAGTAGAATGTGGTTTATAGTGTTCTGGGGTCTCTACCATTGTCTTGGCATGTTGTGTGCATCAGGCCATCAAGCCAAGCCATAATATGGTTTCTTCATGCACAAGATGCTATGCAAACCCAGCAACTGGGTTTTGTTAATCTAGATTTAGGGTTTGGAAAATGGCATGAACCTAGATATGTCACACTGGCCGTAACTTCCCAATACAGATAATTGAATCAAGGGGAAATTAAAATGTTGTGCCAATAGTCTAGCTCAGTTAATGGTGAGTTTTAGAGGAGTTGGAACCCCAAATCCAAAGGATATTTGAGATATGGCTAATTTCCCCAGAGTACACAACTATTTTACCTGTAAGGAGTCGTCAGCTGGGTCAGTCATATAGTACGAAGAAGCAACTTGCTTTCACACAAAATCTTGTATTAATACTTGAGATTTTTTTTTTGGAATAGCTAACCCAAAACTGAGGCTAGAAATGTGCTACACCTTCTGGCTATTTTTTTCTAATGGGTTGGTTTAAGCACACCATAACTTCCTAAGGATGGATATAAACTCAGATAATCAAATAAAATCAGAGGGATATCTGAACTGTGATTCCATTTTAGCCATGATAGCCTTGGAAGATCTGGAATTTCTTTCTTGTATTACCAAGCACAATTCTCCCAAATACCAGAGCAAATACCATTCTAGAATGACTCTTTCCAATCTGGTGCCATCCAGCATGCACCAGGACTGATGTATTTGACACCAGTTACTTCAAATACAATATAAACCATTTTAGACTCAATAGGACTTGCTGTAACTAGTTTCCTTTCTGGCAATCAGCTCCTTGAAGTCCGATGTATATCACAAAGAGCAAATACCATTTTCCCCATTCCTTCAAGATCAGAAAACTAAGGTATGCAAGTATTACACAGAATTTCAGCAATCTGCCCATGAGTGTCTCTGTACACAGTCTTTGTGCATTATCTTGGCTATTTGGTTTGCATATTCTTGCTTTGTGCAGAAGTGAGCAACCTCAGGGCTCAGGGTTATGTATCCCTCAACTCTTTTCTGCATCCCCCAGAGCCTGCTCCTACTAAATTTAATGAAAGCTGGCAAGGATACACAAAAAATCTTGAGGTATACCAGCAACAGGCTTAATAAAGTTTTTTAAAAATAAATTCCCTGCACAACAAGGAAAATGTATGGAAGGTCTCTCCCACTTGTTGTCTCATTGCACCTTTGTGATCTTTCTGATCATTGTGCCTTTCCTTGTGACCTTTTTCTATGCCTTTCATGTGGCCTTTCTTTTCCCTAACCCCTCCAAATGTTAAATCTGGTACCCCTCATATGGTTGCCAATACCTTCTCCAGCATCAGATAACATCACCTGACTGGGTCCTCATTTTTTTCACATTTCAGATGTGTCCAAAGCAGAATTGAGTATGCAGCTTTGAGGTGAACGACTAACACATGCTGGGGAAAAGTAATGCTGGAACAAGTGGTGGTACAGCCATGCAAGTTATTGCAAGGGCCTTTTTCTTAATGTACATGCAAGTCTTTTGGTTTGAAGGAAAACAGATTTCAATACTGCAGCCTTTGGAAACAGGCTGAGCTTCTGATTCAGAAATCCCCTGTGACCAGGAGAACTTGCCCATGGTAGGGTTTCAAACTATCTGTACTGGAATCTGTATCTAGGTATTTATCTATCCTAGGAATTCCAGAGCATAAGGAACTGGAATCAGAAAAAAAGGAGGGGGATATAATACAAAGCAACTAATGGCGTAGCTGTCCATAAATGGTAGACATGGCATATAGACCTTGGAGAGACATCTATGGACAGAAGATAGGGAAAGAGAGGAGATCATGCTTGAATTATCCCTCTAGGTCAATTTGGTCAAGTCATCTTAAACATATAGTTAAAAGGAAATTCTTGCAACAAGAATCTCTATTCACAGCTGCCTAGAGAGAAAAAGAAAGGAACTGCTGGCCTATCATTTTTCAGCAAAAGCTCTAGCTGCCTTGGAACCACGACTGTTTTGATCTTTTCTTTCTCTTTGGCTTGTGGCTGTGTTCAGCGGCCTGGGACTTCCCTTGGCAGGGAGGCAAGCAGCTGTGTAGCAGCACCAAACATTAGCACAAAAGCAGCTGTGGAACAGTCCCATTCTAAAAGTCATGGCCCTCTTGGGGCAAGGCAGCCAGTCCTGGATTCATTCAAAGCGCCGAAGATGATTGTAGAGAGACTGCACGTATGTGAAGACACACATGGGATCTGGCTTGCGGCCCATCAGCATCATGTCCTCCACTTCAATCAAGCGATCACAGTTGGCCATTTTTCTACAAGGGGAGGCAAGGCATCAGATTTAGGAAGGAATGAAATCTTAGACAAAAAACTGGGAACTGAGAAAATGAAGGAAAACCATCATTCAAGGGAATCGTTACCAATCCACCATCTTATAAAACTTCCCTTTAAAATTCACTCCCTGATGTTTCTCATTGTCAGACATGGATTTAAAAGTATAGCTTTCTTAAATGAGGAAAGTTAAGAGCTCTGTGCGACTACTACAGATTTGCAGAAGAATTTGCAGCAGGCAACTCATAATGGTAGCATCCTACTTACTCAGCTGTTGAGAATGCCAGTTCAAAGTTCTCCTTGCGCTTGGTGGGGTCCAATGTGTGATATTCAAATGCTTCAGGGAAGAAAGAGTGTACCAGTGCACAGAAGGCCATCCCATCGCTCCAGCTAGAGGAGAAGTTCTGCAGATCTATGTGCTGGGGAAAGAGGGGTAGGGTGGAAGGGCACAAAGAAAATGCAAGCACTATAATTCAGGATAAGGATCCGACAGAGTTGGGGTAGAGATCTGGATGCCTGAATTTAAATATCTGTGTGGAACCAGAAGTTGCACTACTTCATATGGATCCACAAAGTATTACAATGAAGGAGGAGGAAAGGGATGCAATTTACAGAGTTCCTTACCTACCTTGTAGCCGATAGTTTTGGAACGGCACCAGTCCAAGAGGATCTGCTTGATACTGCTGGCACTGGCAACTGCAAAACTCTGGGATCTTTTGAGTTTGGCCCGGCCCACATTTTTCCCCCTGGACAAACAAAGGACACCAAGAAAAGAGACAGATACTGTCATCTGGAGATATAGGACTTTAAATGGAAAAACCAGCTCCTCAGAAACACTCGTTTATCCATTACAGAGGAACTGTATTTTTCAGGAGTAGAGAAGACACTTGAATATTGTTTTCCTGTGTCTGTGATGAACATCAAAAATCTCAAGGAGCTTTGGTTTCTGCTCATCCATAAGTCCCTCCCCCACATTTACATAAATAAAACAAATTATTTTCTTTTATTTTCAGTCCTTTTTTCTGCATGCCGGTTACAGAATATTGCAATGATTTCTATTATTTTGTGTTGACTAAAGATGTTCCTAAGTTAAGTATCAAAACCAATGTAGGAACTATGCTATATTGATTATCCTATTTTATATTCTTCTAAATTGTTATGTTTTTACCAGAAAAGAACTTATGGTGTAGCCTTGTCCTACAGACAAGAAGGTGTAAATCATTAGGCTAGACACTGTGACCCAGTTTAAGCAGCTGTTTTTGGATCCCCTTCAGGTCTTCCCTGAACCAACCCTCTGAACATTAAACTGCACCCAAAGGGAGCAAACATACTTTCCACTTTCCTGTTCAAACTTCTCAAAGAGTGCTCTCCTAGACTGTGTTTCTGAGGTCCGGGGCAGGGTCTGAGATCTCACCAGCTCCCTTCGCTTTTCCACTTGTCGATGGACTGAAGAAGATGGAGCGTGGGTCTGCTGGCTTGTGGTGACACTGCCCCCCAAAAGAGAGAAAATATACTTCAGGATAACACAATTGCAAAGAATTGGCCTACTGGGTTCTCCAAAAGGGATGCTACACAATTGCTGGGTTCATAAAGTTTGCTGCATCAGGTCCCCTACATACAGGACACACAATTTGGACCAGTAGATATATTTTAAGATCATGTCACAAGCATTCAGAGCGTGGCAGCCAAGGCAGGTTGCATAGTAAAAAACCCAATCACTTACTAAAAAGCTCAAATTATGCCTGAATGGGCTACAGCTCCCATCATTTTTATTTTCTGTTTTATTATTTATTTCCATCTAGGGCCCAGAGACATACCTGGAAATAAACTTTATGCTTGGTGATGGAGTTTTGCTCTGTACCATGCTACCCTCCCATTTATGTTTTTCCTAATTAAAAAAAACTATGCTAAACCTGTTCCTTACATTATGGCTTAATATGATATGAGAACACAGCCAAATCTAGTTTAGATAATAAACCATGATTAAATAAACCAAATCAATAAGCCTTTCCCCACTGGCCATAACCATAGCACAAATATTTCTTAGCATGTGGTATTTGCAAGGAGTGAAAATAGAGGGCAAATCACAACACGGGTCCAAGGATGTCATCATGCAAATTTTATGACTTAACTCTTGCATAAGACGTTAAAAAACAAATATGGAACGGTGGCATTGCATGGTGGTGTGACCACATCTGAGTCATTAGTCTGGTTTCATTTTGGCATAAACTCCTCCCTTATAGCAATCTTTTTCTGCCATATCCCCATAATATTGCATCTGTTTGGTCCTCTGCTTCAGAGCGAGTCAGGCTTAAGTGTTCATACCTCTACTGATACTGAAGCAATGTTTCCCTTCTTACTTAAATACCATCCCAGGGCAACTTCAAAGTGTGTAAAATCTATTAGACTTCTCCACCCCTCACCTTGGTGAGGAGTAAGAGGACTGCAATGACTGGAAATAATGCAAGAAAAGAGAAGAATATGACAGAATAGGAAATGGAGGCAACACAAGTCATATTGGTACAAATTTTCCACAGGTCAACAGTGGGGAAAGGCCCAATATCTATTCCACCCAAGAGCATGTCCATGCTGTGCCCCTATTACAATAAAACCCAAACTTGCAAATCCAAGTATGTTTACCTTTCACTAGATTGGCTTCCATAGTTTACAGTCGATGTGGATTTTGTCCCCGAAGAAAATTTCTCTGCAGAGAAAATTAAATAAAGAAATTGGCTCTCTCCCACAGCAATGTCCTGCAGCATTTTTTGAGGGGGTGGGTAGTGGAAGCATGCTCTGAATAGAGAGGAGCTTGGGATTTGCAATTCAAGCCACAAAAGTCGTACAAGAGGAATTCTTTATGTACAGCAAGTTTCACTTTTGTATCACAAACACTGTAATAGATGAAATGCGAATGGATCTTTAATCTGTTTTCTTTCAGGATATAAAGTGCTCTGATAATCATCTTAAGAGGGTTACCTATATTATTAGGATGAAGCACATGTGCACTGAAAATCTCCTAAAATAAGTCTGCGGATATTTTCTGGCCACCATACAAACATCCAGCTTGGCTGGACAACATCAAAAACTCTCCAGTTCAGTAGAGTATTTTGCAGGACTTCAAAAATGATTCCAAAAAGGTGCTTTGGGTCTCAGGTAAGCACCGACCTCTCTATCGCTATTGAAAGCAATCACATCATTTTCAAGCTCCTTCATGAACTTGAAAAAAAAGATGGGCCTAAGAAGTTGACCCACTAAAAAAGCAGCCGCTTTTTTTCAGCTTTGTACAGAAGCCTGAAAAAAACAAGCTTATTCTGAAGAATAACAGACGGGTGCTGTGCTCATTCTCACGAGGTCTGGAGCAGCCTGCCTGATCAGTTTTTGAATCATGCACAGTTCTCTTATTTCTTAGTGCCATTCGAGTGTCTTTCTCGGTGGCATCTGGTGTTGGGGTTGGTGCAGAGAGGAATCAGCAATGTCGAAATGGTGGGACTGATGGGAGGTGGAAGCCCCATCCCCTTTTACACGTGTGTGATGCACACAATGCAAGGGGAAAGGCTTCAACTGTCCTGTTGCATCCATTGTGGAACCCACTGCAGATACCCATGTCTGGGATCAAAGCCCATTTACCGTCTGGAGCACTAATGCAAAAGTGCTGTATTCAGCTGATGAGACATCATAGGCGTGTTCAAATCAGCAAGATGGCAATATTGTAATGAAGAACAGCCCATATTTTCACTTTGCACCAAAAGGCTCTGCCCTCTTGCCAATTTTGAACCCCTGTGCGGCCAATGGCCAAAAATGACGTCGTAAGCATTGTGCTATCACACTTCAAATTCCATCCTTTTTGTCTGTGTACTGCAATGTCACGCAGTGCACAAACAAAAAAGGGCAGAACTTGTTTCATAAGAGCATGGGCTTTTTTTTATCATGTTGCCAAAATCCTCTGATCCTGTGGACACCTCTGCTCCCACCCTAGTCAAGCCATCTGATTTCCATTCAGCTTTTAATATCTTAATAAGTGGTTGTGGTCTGCCATGACACCTGGTGCAACACTCAATGGATTGGATTCTTACTCATCCTTTACACCAGGCTTCACATATTGTGCAAATGTGCCCAGCTGTTTCTGCAAGTTACATATCAGTGATAATTCTCTTTGTCACAAGTTTCTTCTTCCTTTAGTCTCGGGAATCTTTTCTTCACCCAAATTTGTTTGCCTGATGTAAGTGTTAGCCAGGCAGTATTTGCAGAAAGATGTGTGGAACCTGAACAAAGAAAACTTGGGAAACCTATTTATCCTGTCATTTTTTCCATACCAGGCCACAAACTCATCTCCATGGTATAATAGTACAAAGAAGTATTATTCAAAAATAAGGAAAATGTACACAAAGGACACTTGCCAACCTGAGCTAAAGGAAGCACTTGTAGTCCTCACTGAATTTGCATTCCAGTTCTTCACATTGCTCAGGGCTGAACTGCTACCACTCTTCACATCTATTTTTTTAGTAAAGAAAAAGAAAATTATTTTATTTTACAGACAGAAGAAAATCAGAGTTCCAAATCAGACCAGGGTAAGGTCCCTCATATCAAAAGGCTACATTTGAACAGGTCCATATTTGCCCAACAGCCCACTGGATTAGTGTAAGACTCAGTATGAGGTATGCAGATCCAGAAAATTGTTTAATTGGGTAACGAAGTAAAATATATTGTGAGAATGCGCTCAGCGAGAGTTAACGCTTCTCAGAGCAAGCACTCTGCAGCAGAGAGGCATGGCGATCGTGTGAAATTCCTTCCACATCGTTTTCCGAGGGTGCATAGCATGAACAAGTACCTGGGCGCAGCTAGAATTGCCCAAACGGGAATCACGTTCTTCAAGCCATCCATTATCTTACCTGTTGGAGTCAATGCTTTGGACCCAGCCTCACTATGAGCATTGCTCTGCTGCCCACTGGGAGCGCTTGGCCCAACTGGCGACCCAACAGTTTCCCCTGAAAACGTTTCGGGTACTCTAGTCACTGCAGTAACAGGCTGGTGCGGCATCCGCAAAGACACTGCTGGAGCATGTGCCTCAAGGGGAGAATCTGAAAAGTGACGAGAGGAAGTTTAGCCAGGCTGGGGTGCTGGGAGCAAGACTGTGTTGGGACCAATTTTTCATTAAAATTCTAAACTGCCTCAAATTTTCCAGAGGAATTCTTTTTCTAAATATTTTTTTTTCTTAGAATAAGCACCATTTGCAAAAAGTTCAAATGCTACAAATATGAGACTCCTTTAAACGGAGTAAATAAATTAAATTCAGTTCAAATGGCGAACGATTGCATTATTACAACATGTGAACAACAAAAAGAATAGCAGACCTATGACTTTCACCTGACCATATAATTTTATATGTTCTGCTTTGTGATGTTTATTGAAGCATGTTCAGGTATGGAACTAAAAAGATTTGCCTTCTTCAACGATTCAGAAATCAGAATTAGGCTCTCTTTTATTTGCTTAAATGATGTCCCTGACTTTGTTTATGCTGTTTTATGTTTTCAATAAATATCTAATTTTAAAAATTAATTTATATTTATTTAGGAAATCATTTCTCTGTACCCACTCCCTGCCTAGTGACTGGGTTCCATTCCAATGACCAAGCTATTTAGTGAAATGGTTGCTAAGTGAATATGTGACTGAGAAAAGGAAATGCTGAATGCCATCTCATTCAGATAAAATTCTTGTACAGTTATGCCAGCTTGACTCTCATTCTGACATACCATGTTGTCAAGCATACTAAAGGTGTTTACAAATGCGCATATTGGTTGGAAAATGAATTTCCAACCAATATTTGTGAATGATCACTAAAAAACAAGGTAGTCACTAAATGAGGAATAGTGCATATGCTACTTAGTCACATTTGAAATGGAATCACCCTCTTCTGAAACATGAAATACTATTTTAATTTAAACTATTATAAGTTATTTAATGGAATGCTGGCCATCCACCTGGGTTTTTGTTTAAGCTCAACATGATGAACATTAAAATATTTAGTGATTTAAAAGACACTATTTCATCTCTAGCCTAAAAGGAAATGCTTCTTCTTGTAATCTAGGCAGGAAGAAAAGAGTGAACCAAACTTCCAGAGCCTGTGCAACATCACCCCCAAAGCCAGTTTAACACTCACCTCATCAGAAACAGGTAAATACTTAGGTAAATATTCTAAAATGACTTCCTTTATTTACCTTCTGACAACTGATGCCCATTCTCAATTACAGCTGAATCAGAAGTTCTTTTGCTCATAAAGTTCTTTTCATCCTCGATATCCAAACTCTGCAAAGCAAGAAAAGAATATGCAGTGTTACAAGCATTGATTGGGGGAGGAATAGAAAACACTAGAGAGTAAAATGTTATCCAAAATTGGAAACTCCCAGCTTCCAAGTTTGCCAAAAGTAAGAGGGGTGCATTGCATTGTTGAAAGGGAAGAGAAGTGCTTAGACTGTGCAAAAGAAAATTTGTGGATGTGCTCACAAATACACACAGCTAAAAGAACAAATGTTATTATGGCTTAGTCAATTCTGGGAACCCAGCCAGTTGTGATTTACATACTATGGTTTATGGTTTACGGTGGGTGTTTTATTCAATAAAATATGGGTTATACTACCTATGGATTAATGCAATATGTGATCTAGTAAGTGGCTTAAAGCCATCCCATCAAAACATGCACTTATGTTTTTGTAGCTACATTTGCTTTAAAAAGATTGGGGGGAGATACAATGTGTATGAAGTATTAGTAGTGTAATCCACCTCCTTTGAGGCTAAGAATAAAGGCTTTTCTCCTGTGAACAGCACTGTACATTTTGTTTTCCTGTAAACCAATTGCTTTAGTTTCCCAGATGTAACTTTTAATTGAATGTCATTCACTGTGTTTGAGAATACCACTGTGGGATTCTTTTGTACTGTCCTCAGTAATATCTGACTAAAGAATGCCAATCTGTCCTCAAACCAGCATCCCCATCCTAAAGGAATGGGACTGAAGAAGGCTGGACTCCTCCTTTTCTGGAGAGGGGCATTATTGGCTAAGCTTGGCTTAAACTAAGTATCAGAGGTTGTGGTGTTTAGAGATGGGAGCCTGCAGCCTGGATGGAGTATTGTGGCCATCCATTCATTTTCTATACTCACCACTATCCCAAATCATGTGCTGAGAAGCAAAGTTTCTGAAGTAGAGGGCATTTTGGATCATCCAACCACCCAAGAAACAGATTTGCTTATTTCTTAATTTACAAGTAGGGGCATCTACTGGGAGGAACTAGAGAACTCAAGACGGCTGCTTTGACCAAGCAATTGAAGCTCCACACTTTTTAATACGTAGAGATGCATATTAAAAAGGAATGGAGAAAGGGATTATATTATGGGGAGAGGTTAGCAACTGAAAACAAATGCTTCTATGGCCTTTATAGATGACTATCTCCAATTGAGCAAATACAGAAAAAGCATGACTTATTAGGCCCTACTTTATTGGGATCTTGCAGAAAAAAGGAAAATCCATTTTACCAGCCTGTAATACAATCTGGCTGTTCATAGCTGTGATTATCTTACAACTACAATGCTACAAATTTCCCAAATTGCAGTGTTTTTATGAGCTATGAAACATAGAAAAAAAAAGACATGTGCAAATTGTTAACTGTATTGGTGCAATGCCCATTAGCCCATCACAGACAGTCACTTATAGTTTATTCCATGAAGCCTGGTTTTATAAGCCATAGCTGTGCAGATGTAGCCATTATCTCATTTTTTAAACTAATACTGATTATACAGTTCGAAATTTAATTTCAAAATTCAGGACTAAATTCAGGACTAAACTATTTCAGATTAAATACCTTATTCCTCTTTCTCTTTTACTTCTAGCCGGAAACAAACAATCAAGAAATGAGCTGGGGAACTACAGGCTATCAGACTGAAACTTACTTCACTATAAAAAAATACTATACATTACTATATTTCCAAAATGCATATTTTAAGTTAAGATTTGGCTTAAACACTTGTTTCTGATACAGAATCCTGACATATGGGGAACAACTACAAGATTTAAGCATGCGCAGGGTATTTTCTCAGTAGCAATAACCAGGTTGTCCATTTCTGTTTCTACAATAGTAGCTCAGCAAACAGTGGTCAATACAAAAATGTGTAGGATATAGGGGAAAGAGTGATGGTTGTTATAGTTAAATATTATGTTTCCTTCTAAAGGAGTAAGCATCTCTTCAGTGTCTTTCATGTTGTAAACCAAGTAAGGAAAAAGGAGCATATCAAGGAGCAAAGCAAGAGAAATGGACTGCTGACCATTCTATTGCAAGTAGCAGATATCAGAGCTCTGGGAAGTGTCCTCTGTCACCAAGGCTCAAGGGCAATAGAGGCCATTAATCAGAAGCTGAATTTCACCCAATGGGTGGAATCTTCCTCTGGTCACAGTTCCTCAAAAAGCCAAGAATAAAGGTAAGAGAAAGGAAAAGGGGTCTCAGGTCTGCCTGAATCCAGCCCTTTCCACATAAAAGCATCAAGTGAAATTGTGATGAGGCCCTGTAATGGTGACACAAAACTTCACTCAAAAGCAGCATTTCCAGAACTTCCTAAAAACTCATCTGGAGCCAAAAAAAAAAGCAGCAGCAGCAGCTAAGGGAACATGCCTAGCGCTGCTGAAGCGATATGCTGGCCCTAAACAGGCATCCAAACCAATCTGATCTTTTCCTCCTTGTGCAGAAAGTTTAATTTCAGCTGTTCCCAAGTGTTAAAGATCATCATACATCATGGTGAGATTAAAATGCTGGAATTAAGTTCCAACCAACTTGGGAATCACAAGACAGTCATAGATTTTCAGGAACAAAATACGCATCCCTCAAAAATCCTTACTTCATATCCCATTGCAGCTGTCAGCTTTCAGTGCCACTTGGCGTAACATACACCAGGACTATTCCCCAGAAAAGCCATTAATCACGTTGATAGAAATAGAGGATGTTTATTGTACTTGATGGTAGTTCAAGAGAGTTCCAGCTGCCAGCGCTCTTTCTCCTCTCCCCAAGGCCAGGAATGGGGCCGAACTCCTTAGGATGACATCACTGCTAAGTAGTCACAACACCCACCATAGTTCCAAGCCACAGCCACCTGAACGGCTGCCCTGCTCGAGCTCAAGAAATACACTCCAGATTCTGGCTGAAGGCTGCACAAAGGAGGAAACCATCCTAGCCAAGCAGATAAACAATGCAAGTCAGATTTCAGACTGGTTGTTCAGCCAGATTTCAATCTGTTGACCAAAAAAAAACTTTGCAGAGACAATGTTGTGAAGAATGGTGGACCTGAACAGCCATTCCAGTTATTGGCACAATGTTGGATGTTCTGGGCAATTGAGAACATTAGAAAAAAACATCAGTGATGGTACTTCATCACATACTCTGGTGGTCCAGATCCCTGCCAACCATGTGGCTGGGTTTACACAATATACTAAATATTAACTTTGATTAATAAGATACAATTGTTCTGTATGAATAGCACGCTGCATTCAAGCAACAGACGAAGCATATTACATCTTAACGTAATTATACACCTATGATACTTAGAAACAGGATTAACCGTATCTGGTTTGTAAAAGTCAGAATGACCATTTGGTGGCAGCAAGGATTTTCCAGGATCATTCTGCTGCCACCGATCGGTCATATTGGTCATAATGAATTGGTCACATTGAACTGCAGCCCCCTTGATGTGGTAGAATTATTAAAGCAAGGATTAAGAGGATCAAAGGAGGCTCTCCCATTTCATTTGTTTGGGTTTTTTTATCTCCCAGATTCTAAAGGCAACAAGAGATATAATTCCAGTGGAAAAGAATATATGTAACTCAGGACTGAATTGTGGTGATCTGAACTTGGTTGTTTGCTTGCTGATATTTCATTACCAAATTAGGCAACAACTTCAGTGTGAGCATCAGTGATACAATAGTATTAATAATAATAGTATTAACTCTCTCACTTTTTAGTTTATATCTCACTTTTCTGGGCATAAAACATTTTAATCTCTATTTTAAAACTGTATTGAAGCAAGCGCCAGTTTCTGGCAAAAAAACATAAATCATATCATGTGACTGCAAGACACTAGAAATGGCCATAAATGTAGGCTGGTTGCCAAGTGCCCAAAATAGGATCAGGGATTTTGAATCTGAATTATAAATAGCTCTTGGGAGGTCAGTTGCTAAGTAACTGGTCGTAAGTCAAGGTCTACCTGTAACAATTCTAAGTTTGATGAAAGAAATAAATTTTGTTGTTTGACTAAATATTGATAGAGTAGAAGCCAAACATGTCTTCTTGGGAGTATGATCCACAGAAGAGAAGGCTCTTTCCTAGACACTAGCTCAATCTCTGGCAGCTAGAGGATCTTCAAAGGCCCTTTCCTGTTCATCCAAGCATGATCACAGAAGTAAAGTGGACAGGATTCTCAGTGCTATCAGGGCAACCACTTGTCAGTTAGATCCTTGTCCCTTCTGGCTAGCGAAAGCCTCCAGAACGGTGACTATCAGGTGGATACAAGCAGTGATAAATTCTTCACTGCAAGAAGGGACATTCCCAGGACATTTTAAGGAGGCCCTGGTCCACCCCCTCCTCAAAAAATAATTGTTAGATCCTATCTAGCTGGCCGATTTTTGTTCAGTTTTTAGGGAAGGTGGTAGAAAAGGTGGTTGTGTGGCAGCTCCAGAGAATCCTGGATGAGACAGACTATCTGGACCCCTTTCAGGATGGGTTCAGACAGAGACAGCATTGGTCACACTTATCAATGATTTCTGGTGAGAGCAGGAGTGGGGTAATGCATCAATCCTCGCTCTCCTTGACCTCTCGTGGCCTTCATTACCTTTGACCATGGTATCCTTTTGGACCGGCAATAGTGGCGGCACAGTCCTGCACAGGTTTTGCTCTTTTCTCCAAGGTTGGTCCCAATTGGTGTTTATAGGAAATGAGGGGTCCAGTTCTTGGCTGCTCCTTTGTGGCATGCCGCAGGTCTCAGTACTTTCTCCACTCCTGTTTAACATCTACATGAATGAAGCCACTGGGTGAGATCATCTGTCACCATGGGATGTGGTATCACCAGTATGCTGATGATACTCAACTTTATATCTCCATCTCTGGTGACACAAGTGATGCTGCCACTGCCCTCTTTCAGTGCCTGGAGACCATGAGGGTCCGGTTGGGGGACAATAGGCTTCGGTTGAACCCTGGCAAAACCAAGTGGTTTTGAATGGCTGGGACTTCAGGATCCAGGACTTTAACATCCTTAACTTTGGATGGGGTAGCACTGCCCCAGACAGACCCGGTGCACATCTTGGGGTTCTCCTTGACTCGTGACTTCTGCTCAAAGAGCAGATGGTAACTGCAGCTTGGAAATCCTTTGCACAACTTTGTGTTGTGTGCCAGTTATGCCCATACTTCATCAGGAGTCCCTACACTTGGTCACTCATGCCCTAGACATCTCACAGTTGGACTACTGCAATGCATTCTATAGGGGGCTACTCTTGGAACATTCGGAAGCTATAGCAGGTGCAGAATCAGCTGCATGGACAGTTCTTAGGGCCTGTAGGGTAGCCCATGTTACACCACTGTTCCACAAGCTGCACTGTTTGCCAGTTTACTTCTAGATGCAATTCAAGGTGTTGGTTCTCACCTTTAAAGCCCTTCATGGCATGGGTCTGCAGAACCATCTCACCCCAATGGGAATGGTCTGTCCCACCAGGGCTGGCAGAAGAGGCATGTTGCAGACCCTGTTGGTCAAGGAGTTCTGAGTGGCAGGGTCCAGGAGAAGAGCCTTTTCTGCTGTGACTCTTGTTATTCGGAACATCTTGCCCTCCTGCCCTTTTGAAAGACCCTGAAGACCTGTTTCTGTCAGTTGGCATGGGATCCTAAGGAAGGGATGTTATTATGGAAGTGGCTAATAGATTAAGTTGCCTTACCTCCCTCATATGCTTTTGCTCCCCCCTCCATATCTAGTCTACATTTTAAATTTGTAAATCAATTTTTAAC
>JANHZU010006346.1:458343-471579 GCA_032468055.1 Acrochordus granulatus | reverse complement strand
GATTAAAGGCGAAACGTCTTCGACTTGAGAAAAATCCAGTCCAGATGCCTGTTTTTTAAACTTTGTTGCGATTTCTAGATGAACTTTAGCACTGTTGTTCTGCTGTACGAACTTATCACTAAGCTGTTAAGAATTTGATACCAAAATCAACTTGATGAATATTTTTTTCCATCTTTTGGAATCATACATCTGTTTCTGAAGACTCTTCTGGTGTAAGAACAGTTATTGGTACGATTCATGAGGATCAGCTTTGATTTGCTGTAAAAGGTTTTTCAGTCTTTCAAAATTCCTGCACAATAAGTGTTGCAAACTCAAAGAACAAGTAGTTTTGGCAGTCTGACAGCATTTCCTTTAGGAGTCTTGCTTTGAATTTTGCACCAAACTTTGATTAGGATACATCAGCAAGCTCTTCCCAGTTCATCAAAATATTAAACATAATCTTTCCACGCACAAGTCCCTTTTCAAAGGGGAGAGAGGCAGTTCTTTGCATGCTTCTCATCTTAACTGGGAAAACCACTGCTGTTCTTCTGAAAGTAAAAATCCAATATTTGATGGTAGCTTGGGTACCACATATTGAATACACTGTGCCAGAGAATGACAGGATACATTTGAGTTACACACAGAACGGAGGTACATCTTTTAGTCTAGACCTCACAGAACTGTTGCACCCAACAAAGTTCGATGCACCATCTGATGCAAAACCAATGCAGTCTGCAAGACTCTTTCATTTCCTCATCAATCAAATGGAATGATTTCTCCCACAGCCTCTTGCACTGGTATTAAGCCAATATATCCAGTTACAGTTTTCTCTGGCCAATCACATAATAAATGATTTACAACATAAAAACAGCTCATTGTGTCACAGTTTCACCACAAGACATGATGCACGTTCGATTTGTAGGAGTCGCCTCCGCCGAGCAGGGCGGCAAATAAATGATCGATCGATGGATCGATCCAAACCCGGAGGTCCAAGACAAACTGGGCGCGTCCACCGTGTTCCGACTGGCGCGTTGGCGTCGTCTTGACGACAGAAATATTGCAGAGCCGAGAATTTTGAGAGGACCCACGCAACTTCGCGGAGGCTGATGACGTCAAGACGCTGTTCCCATTCCGCGAAGGGGAGGACGAAGCAAGTTGGGTTGCTCGGCGCGAGGAAGGACGAAGTTTGTCCCCGCGGCGCCGCCGTCCTCGCTTCCCTGTAGGCCCGGCTGCTCGCAGGCCTCGCGGCGCTCGGCGTTTCCGCTGTTCGGGCAAACCTACGGCCAGCGCAAGGGATGCGGCGGCCTCCGCGCTGAGCCCGGCGCGGGTAAGAGAGGAGCAAAGCCGCGCCAGGCCTCAGAGAAAGTGCAGGACCCGTCTGCGGTCGGAGGGGAGAAGGCCCGCTGAGGCCGATTCTGGGGAAGGGATTCAGAGGCATGGCACCCCTTGGCAGGGAGGGGAGATGAGGCTGACTGGCTGTGCCACTCCTGACGCCCCGCGAAGGGAGGGGCGAGACACAGCCGCCCCCCAGAGAGGGGCTCCCCCCCGTCCGCTTTGGCGCAGAAGCCTCCCTTCCCAACCTCCCGAGGGACGGGGCGCAGGAGGTCGGGGTCTGCTTCCCTTCCAGGGCTTTCTTGATCATTAACTTTCCTGTCCGCCGCGCTGTCTCTCTTGCAGCCCCGGGCCTGGAATCGCATCGGTCCTCGCAGGAGCCTTGCGTCGGAAGGGGAGAAGGAACTGCTTCCCTGCTTCTCAGGAGCCGCTTTAAATGGTGCTGCGGGCTTAGGTCTTTTCATGGGCATTGGGCCAGCCGGACTTGAGATGAAAATCTTTCTGCAACAGAAGACTTGGGTTTGGTAATTTATTGAACAGATTTTTATCTTGCCTTTATTACTTTATAGATATCTCAAGGTGGCAACATACCTAATACTCCTCCTTCCAATTTTCCCCATTACAACCCTGAGGGATAGACTGGGCTGAGAGAGAGTGACTGGCCCAAAGTCACCCAGCTGGTTTTTCATGACGAAGGCAGGACTAGAGCTCTACACCAAATAATGCCGATTTGTTCTTGGAAAACTGATTTCATTTAAGGAGGGTCGAAATAAGTTTGTCTTGTTTTTCTGCATCTTCAGTGGATGTGAAGAAGTATGTGGGGAGTGAGTTAGCTTCGCAGTTCAGAGGGATCTGTAAGGAGACCTGATTAGTGGGTTTGGTGGAACTGAAGGAAGGTTTGCAAGGTTTTGTGTACAAGAAGGAGAGGAAAAGATGTGATGGTTCTAGTATTTTGCTTACATATAATAACAATAATTACAATAACCTGGTTATTGGTTATCCTCTCAATTGAGCCTCTCTTGTTAAGTGACCAATGTCATTTGTGAGTTTTACTAAGGTCATTTTGAAACATGTTTATAGCCTTTTTTCACAGCATAGTGTGATATGCTAAACTGCCAGCCAACCAATCGTGTTTAAGCTTAGTATTTGTGCAACAACAACCTATTTTATTGTGATCATTGGTCAATGTTGTATGACTCTTGCCTATGTCATGAATGTACAGTTTAATATGTTGTACAAAGATAAAAAATGTGTTGTGTAGTCTTTGGCTGTTAATCTGAAGTGTGTTATGTGAACCCAGCTAACGTCACAAATTTCGTTCCTACCTGTAGTATTGCAAATCAGAGTGGGGCAGTGGGAGATCTGTTTGACTCTATGGTGCTTGTATTGTGGAGACATTTTAGGTTCTATTCTTCCTCTCCTGTATCCAGTATTTATACAAAATCTTTGACTATGATCATCTGAAAATTTGGATTCTATGGCATCATTATGTTAATGTGATTAAACTCTGCCTCTCCTTGCAAAAGGGACTACAGGTCCTTGAAAGTTGTGTAGATTGGACAAAGTGATGTTGAATCCTGATAAAATACAGACAGCAGTGTCTGTTGATAGGGCAAAATAATGGAACCAGTAGTGCATGATTGTGATGCAAGCCCCATCCCTTTTATATATGTGTCATGTAGTGCAGTGGGGTGGAATTTGCAATGCAAAATCATGCTGTGTTCACTAAGGTGATGGAAGCAGCATGTTCCTACCAATATTGTTTGGTGTAAAAATTATAAATACAATTAAGTGAGCCTAAAAATTAAATAAGTCATATGTTCTAGATGAGGCAATATTTCCTCTAAAGCAGGGATTCCTAATTTTTTTCCATTGCACCTCTCTTTAGTGTAATCTTAATGTGCATACTTCCCCTAAAAATCCAAACACCAAAATTAATACAAATGAACTATGAAAACAATAACAATGAAATTTTGGGAAACATGGATTTATCGTAACAATGTAACTAAAAGGTCCTTCACACTTCCCCTGGACTCTTTCTGCACCTTCCCAATGGAGGTACACTTCATACTTTTGGGAAATACTTCTGTGAAGGAGCAGGTGTATAACTTGGGGCTTCTCTTTCATTGTATACACGCCTCTGTGGGTAGGTGCACCTGGTATGCTAGCTATTATTCTGTCTGGATCAGGATAGCTTATCTTCAAGTGATTCATGCCCTAATAGACTTAGGGCTGGATTACTTCAATACTGTACACTATGTGTGAGACTGTCCTCAATGACAGTCTAAAGAAGCTGTAATTCATACGTTAACATCTCTTTCCTATTGCTAATAGGATTACATAATACCAGTACTGATAGCAGTCTGCTGGTTTTCTGTGAGTTATTGAATCCGGTTTAAGGTCTATAACTCCCTAGAAGGTTTAAGATCCAAATATCCAAAGATTATTTTCCCTAGGACTGTCTAGTCTGTGTACTGAGAATGAATCCTTCTGACTGAATTTTATTTATTTATTCAAAATGTTTATATAGCCATTATATATACATTTAGATTATCTATGTATACTGTATCTAATATATACAACAGGAAAGTCCAACCTTGGCAACTTTAAGATGCTGGCTGAGGAATTCAGGGAGTTGAAGTGCACACATCTTAAAAGTTGCCAAGGTTGGATAAGTTACTTGAGTGTTTCTGTCTTTTATTTTGAATCTAAAGAGAAGACAAAAGTAATTTGGGAACGGAAAAATTGGGGTCACTTAACTTATAATGTGCTGGAAGAAAAGGCCAGGAGGCCCAAAGAAAAGATGATCAGTTAAATCTAACCCAATGATATTACTCAGTAGAGTCCATATACCTTCTGTTCAAATTGTTTTATAGGTCCCACAGAATCTTGAAAAATGTGTGTGGGGAGGGCAAAGATCCTATTTCCAATGGCAACAATTGGCATTTCCTGAGGAAGAAAGCTCATCTTGTTAAATTCAGGGAAAGTTGAGATTTAGTATTGTCATCTGTTCAGTGGTGATCTTTTTCTCTTTTCTCCTAATTCTTCTTAAAATGTACAGATGATGTGGATGACCAGCTTGGAACATTGCTTTGGGAACAAGACATTCAATTTTGTACTAAACTTCCTTTAACTAATTAGCTGCTTATCTACCAAGCTGATTTGGACAGTGAGTGATTACTCGCTTGAATATTTTTGAGAAGTTAATTTCTCTTTGAATACAATAAATAAGATAGAAAAATTCAGTAAGGTTTTCTGGAACTTCTTCCATGTTCATGTGACTTCCAATGTTGTAGTCGTTTAATATTCCTGAATATTTGAACTTCAGGATAAATTCAGAAAAGATTGTCCTCAAGGATGAGGTCTTTTGCCTCTGCAACTTAAAGAAAACATTTTTTGACAGTTTGGACATTTATCAACAATTTTATGTGACATATTGTGGCAGATGCTTGACAGTTTTACATGTGGTTAGTACATTTGGAGAAATAGCTTGGTGTTTATTGTTTATGCTATTAAAATAGCCAGGATTTTGGCACACTCATCTACAATGTTGAGTGACAGTCAGCATCATTGGTACTTGTGCTTTCCCAATGTATATTTTCACAAAATGTTTCATCTGGCTTCAGGGATGGACAGATTGGCCTGCAGAATGCTTTCTGCAGTTCCCATTTGTCATTTATTTCTGTGAGGTTCTGCGTGCTTACTTGAAATACATTACATGGGCTGAAGATACAGCTAGACAAAACCAGGCATCAGAACTGACACAGAGAAGGAGACAAGAGAATGCTGAATTGTTTTCTCCATCTTTTTAGCCTTCAAGCCATATATTGACTCCAGGTGACTACTCAGACTTGTTCCTGCAGGTTTTTTGTCAAGATTTTTGGAAGTGGTTTTTAGTTGCCTCCTTCCAAGAGCTAAAAGAAACTGACTGGCTCAAAACTATCCAGCTGGCTTTATGCCTAAAACAGGACTTGAATTCATGGTCTCCTGGTTTTTAACCTTATGCCTTAACCACTGCACCAGCTTGGCTCACTTTCTGCATAATAAAGCTATTCCAATCAAGAAATCATCAAGAAAGATCCAGTTCTTAACAGGGCAGAAAGTGAAACGAGTTGATCTAAAAGGTCATTTCCAATCATTACACTGTATGATTCCCAGGTTTATTTATTATTGACTGAAAGGAAAGAGAAAAGGGACATTTTAGTAGCTATGCTAGAACTCTGGTGGATTTGCACTGTGAAGTTCACTTTGCTACTTCCTTAATGATCTTTCTCTGTAATATAAATAATTGTTATTCTATTTTTTTCCTGCCTATTAATGTCTTGCCACAGTTTTTAGTCTGTTTTACTTGAAGATGCTTTTTGCTGTTGTTAACTTATTGGTTAACTGGATTGTGAAGCTGTCTAATCCCAAAAAAATTCTGGGAGTTTTACAGTATTTAAAAATACATATTTTAAAGAAACATGGCTGCTTGGACGAAACCACTAAAATAAAATTCAAAAATGTTGGCAGGGTCTCTGTTAAAAAAGCCTAACCCCAGGCCTGGAAACAGAGCCTGAAAGATTTGAAGAGTAGGGGCTGTACCTGTCTTTGGGAAGATACCATTCCAGAAGACAGGCTGGAGTTTTTTCAGAAAGGTAGCATAATAAAGTAAGAAAAGACCGAGACATCACTGCAAGCCCCAGGATGTGTTCCAAGTGGCAGATGACAGGTTCTTCAACTGATCTTTCCTGCTTGGCAAGACTTGAGTCTTACTGTGTTCTTTGCTTTTGGCCAATGATTGACAGTGGTAGCCAAACAACAGTAAGTGTACCTTACAAGGTGTGAAAGCTCCAAACTCTGAGGGAAAAGTTTCCATGTAGCCTGGGCCAGTAGCTTTGTTACCTGGAAAGGTACATTAGTTCACACCAAGAATGAGCTGGTTTTGGTTTTGAAATGGCTAAGAGAATGGAAGGCAAAAATATAAAAAAAGAAAGCAGGAAATTGCATCTGGGAAAGAAGATCTTGGTATTAATACTGGGCCTGTTACTTAGCCTTGGTGTGCAGCTGCTAAAGTGTAATACCTACAGCTTTTTCTTTAGTGTCTTGACTTTTTCAAAATGTATTAATGCATACGTTGTGGCTTACATCCAAACAAGAAAATCATAAAAACATATTGAAATAGAAAATATACAGTACTTCATGTCATCATCTGATCCTTATTTCCCTCATGAGCCATTCATGCAGTTTTTGAATTGCAGCATTTATCAGAGATTATCTAGTCCAACTCCCTGTTCAGTGAAAAATTTGCTAAAGTCTTTTGGACAGCAGGGATTACACTCTCTGAGGATGTCCAGTGAAAGGGAATATAACACTGATGCCACTTATTCTGAAGTGACAGGTGTCACTGTCAGGAAATTGCCTCAGATTATGTGGCACCTTCTATCTTAAGGCTTCATCAGTTGCCTTCTGACATGTTAAGAGGGAAAAGGTCTACTAAAACCAGAATTCTTTGGTACAATTCTTGCTTAGATGTAGCATTTTGAAATTCATATATTTAATTTTTTGTTGTTCTGGAAGCAAATATTGTTTTGAGTAGTATTCCTTTTCGTTGTTGTTCTTATTACAGCTTTCCTGTTGTTTCTTTTGGATATATGTTAAATTAGCTTTTTAAAGCTTAAATTATATGCAGTATTTAAATAGATTATGCTGTTACAAAACACTATACTGCATATATTGCTATGGAAGTTATCTGAAATCATAAGATGGATAACAAGAACAAAGCATGGCTTTAAAAAAGCATTTAATTTTGAATTTTGAAAAAGAGGAAACATTCTTGAAAAACCTTAAGAGTTATGGAAATTATTCTTAACATATTAAACATTTAAATACACTTTTCTCTCTTTGATTTGTGAATAAAGCTTCTTTCCAGACCAAGAGTTCCAATCAGTCTTCCTATCTGTTATATCAATCACCATGAATTTGTGGTGGAAGGAGGGGCTGAGCTAGGAGTGAAGAGGAGGATCAGTTTGGAATCTCTGTGCTGCACAAATGCAATCAAAACAAAAAAAGTCCAACCCCTGTCATATCTGGGATGTGCAGGTGTGGGCTGGCAGTTGGAGAAATTCTGGCAACCTTAAAGCTTCAATAAACCTTTAGATTAGAACTGAGATGTCTGGGCCTGCTCTTCCAGCCTAACAGAACTTCTGAGTTGACAATAAAGCCCAAGGAGACTTGAACTCTTTTGCTTGCTTAGTTGAGTTCTGAGGCAAAAATGAAAGGAGGTCAGCCACAGTGATTGTGCCTTTCTGAAAATAAACACAAAACCTTAATTTTTCAGTTATGTTTTGGGAGAGGGGTCTCCCAAAGGAGGTCTTTGTGATTTGGAAGTGGGCAGTGAAATTTCAGATCCATGTTTGGCTTTGTTGCTCTCAGAGAGGTCTTGAGTTCATCAGAGTTTTTTTAATCAGGATGGATACGAGTTTTCAGATAAAAAATACTGCTGAGCTCTATAAAGGAGGGTCAGATTTTAATGCTGCAGAATAATAAATACCCTCTCAGTTGAGCCAAATCTAAAACAAAACATATGCTTCAGTTTGCTTTATGCCAAAAAAGTACTTGTTTCTGCCTTGATTAAAGCATGATGAAGTCCAGAATATGGACATTGGGAGAGAGCCTGTGTGTTTCAAATATATAAAAGAGGCATTTATAATGGTGGAGTTGCATTTGTTTCTCTGCTGAGTGTGTACTGACAAACTGCCTGTAATGTCATTAGATGGGCCCTGGGAAGAGGGTGTCTCCACAACTGAAGAGAGCAAGCAGGTTCTCTTTGGGTAGATTCCAATGACTTTTTAAAGTAAACATGAACCCAGCCAGTTGGCTTTTGGCAGCAAGGATCCAATCCATTCTGGCTATACAGACGAAATAGTGTGTACCATTGAGACTCAGCTGATACCTTTGCAGTTGCCAATTGTACTGAACAGCTTGCAAGGCAGGAGATTTCCTCTTTTCTAATTGCCAGCAATCTCAGCACAGATTGCTAGAGTCCAACATCCTTCCTCACCTTTAATAACAGAAACAAATATTGACTTCAGAAGAATCTCTTTCATATCTTATTTATCTCAAAGGCCTAATTCTGTGTCACTTGACTGTTATTGTATCTAATTATTAAGAGGACTTGCTACAGGCATGCCCTGGCCAATCATCAAAGCTATTTGGAGAAATTTGGCTTTCTGTGTTTACATGTGAGATCTCTGGGGAACCTAAAGATAATACAACTTCTCTGTAAAACCTAAAGATAACGTGTGATGCTTTTTACAGTTTGTGCTCTTGTTGTTCTGCAGGTGGACCTGATCAGAATAATGTTCAACATAAACCTTCTGGAGAACCTCAGGGTTTACATCAGCAGCCGCCCACCTCTTGTGGTGTTTATGATCAGTGTCAGTGCAATGGCTATTGCCTTTCTGACTCTGGGTTATTTCTTTAAAATCAAAGAGATTAAGTCCCCTGAAATGACAGAGGTAAGACACTGGGCTTGTCAGCCAGGAGGTTGTCAGCCTGAATTCAAAACCCAGGCCTCTCATAATTGGGTGAGCTCCCATTATGTGCTCCAGCTCCTGCCAATCTAGCAGTTCAAAAGCATGTAAAAGTGCAAGTAGATCAATAGATACCTCCTACTTTGATAGAAAAGGTAACAGCGTTCTGTGTGCCTTGGTGTATAGTGTTAGCCACATGACCATGGAAGTGTCTTCAGACAACGCTGCCTCCCTTAGCTGTGAATCAGAGATGTGCACCATCCCGCAGAGTCAGACATGACTGGACAGGGGAAACCTTTACCTTTTTAATGTACAAATCAAGTCTGTATCTGAATATCTGGGATTGCAAAATGTCTGTTTATCTTTTAGGGCTTTCTAAAACTTACCCTCCAGAAAGGAATATGGCTACATGGAGTAGAACAAATTTTGTAGTTTATTGAATGGGAGTTTTGTTTAGGATGGGACAAGAGATGAGAAGATAAATGAGTGGCTTATATATGCCCAGGAGGACTCCTGGTTCATTTGATAGATATGAATAGCCTTGGTCAGGGACAGGAACACCCAAAATGGTTAAACTGGCATGTTATTCTAATAAGGCCAATCAATCTTGTCTTATCAGTAAAGTCCATCTGTTTTGCTTTGCTGGAATTGATCTTAAACTGTTTAGCAGTTCAGATTTAAAACTGTAAAAATGGAACCATATCTCAGTAAACTAGAAATGGGCTATTTTGCAGCTATATCCCAGAACATGAATGTTTAGCTGCCTATCTTTATTGTTGCACAGATGAATGTATCTTGATTCATGGTTTTATCATTGTGCCATACCTTTTTCCTGAATAATTTCCCCCATAAATGATTAAAAGAATTGTTATCTGTCTCAAGATGTCCCAACCACTTTCATTTAACCAGAAGTGCAGGATCTTGCCATGGTTGTATCTCTTAAACCAAAAATATTGTTGTTATTGGCTCTATTGAATTAACCTTGCTATTTGTTGGTAAAAGGATTTGTTTTTTGTTTCTGGCTTTGTTAAGTGCTATAATTCAGCACAAGACACTAACGATCTGTTTATGTGTTTAAGGACTGGAACACTTTCCTTCTACGATTTAATGATTTGGACTTCTGTATTTCGGAGAATGAAACATTAAAGCACCTCATAAATGACACCACAACTCCCGAAAATGCCATGACCAGCAGCCAAGCTCGACCTTCCACACCATCGCCACAAACACTTGAAGATTCTGGCCCTGTCAATATTTCAGTTGCCATCACTTTGACACTGGATCCGCTCAGACCCTTTGGTGGCTTTTCCCGGAATGTGACAAGCCTATGTTCTACCATTTTTGGCCACCAAATTGGACTCTCAGGTATCATTCATTTCAAATGTCTTATTTAAGGGCTTGAACTCCTGCAGGAGAAAATAGAAACAGCAAAGATCAAATGAAGAGAGATCCATTTCTATCCTTTGTAATGGCTGTTCTTTATCTCAAAATCATCATTTTGAAAAAAGACCAAAAAAGGAAATGTGTTTATTGAATAGTTTGTCCCACAGTTTCTTGTTCTTATAGGCATCCATTCCCAATATCTTATTATTAAAACTGGTTTCCAAAATTGCTGAAGTCCAGTTAGATCAACTATTTGCCTCACAGTAGTCTATTAAAGTTATTTGCAGCCATAATTTTCTCTTGCTTTTAAATGATGTAATACTTAAATATGTAAACAACTAAATTCCTGATGACATACTATGCTTTCTCTCTTTCTTCTCCTCTCTCCACTCCAAAAGGCAGAGAAGCTCATGAGGAAATCAACATCACATTCACTCTACCTTCTGCCTGGAATTCAGATGACTGTATTCTGCATGGCCGCTGTGACCAAGTTGTCTTCACGACTTGCATGACAGTTACAGCAGCTGCCACAGTCTTCCCAGTTACAGTGTAAGGCTCTAATCAGGACTGATTTCTCCCAGGGAAGCTCTTCATGCCTTCAGATTTGCTGCTTGAGAGACAAAGAGGCAGTTTTTCCAGTTTTTAATTGTTTTAAAAAAGCTTGTAATGTGTTCCTCGAAGTCACAAAAAGGAATTTCTAGTTTATTCACCACCACTTCCCCAAATGAGTGATAGTTATATTTTGCAGGAGTGGAATAAACAGGGAAGGGAGGAGTGTGGAAAGGAGAGAAGCATCCCACTGAGAAATCTGCAAGATATGTTCCCTTTTATGCCTCATTTCAGTCTGCTTGTGACCTAGCAGTTGGCTTAGTCTTGGCTAGCAAATGATGCTTTTGAGTAGATAAGCTCTGAGACAGTATAGATTTACAAACTGGAAAGCAGTGGGAGGGGGATGGTTGACCTAATGGAAAATGATAGTGGAGACTTGGATACACAGCTCAAAATTGTGTATTGCTCTACAGTCAGCCACCACACTGTATTCCGGAAACATATATTAATGCAACCTTCTGGTACAAGATTGTCACAACTGCAAGGGACTCCAACACAAAATATGCCCAAGACTACAACCCTTTCTGGTGTTACAAGGGAGCTATTGGCAAAGTCTATCATGCATTAAATCCAAAATTGACGGTTATTGTCCCAGAGGTAAGTGACTTTTTTACATTTTTCTGTGAACTGTGACTAGGCTTATAAGAGCAAGATTTGAAGATGTTATCCTTAGAAGTGCACATGCTCTGTCCACTATGTCACTGTCCAAATCTTGCCATAATGTATGCGTGGGGTGAGGGGGAAAGTCACTGTTCAGAATCATTCTGCATCAGCAATGTCTCTCCACCTCCCAGTTGCATGTAGATTCTCTACAACCTTAGGAAATTCTGTCTTTTCCTCCATTCAGGATGACCGCTCCCTAATTAATCTGCATTTAATGCACACGAGTTATTTTCTTTTTGTGATGGTCATCACCATGTTCTGCTATGCAGTCATCAGAGGCAGACCAATCAAATTGCGACAAAGCAGCTCAGAGTTCTGTCCTGAAAAGGTAAGTGCCAAAACTACTTGTAAAGGACCTAACTTGGGGGAGGGAGCCCCTACTTCCTTAGCAACTGTTGTCATTCTGAGGATTGTTCATAAACAGCTCAAAGCACTAAAGTTTCATTCACGCATAGGCTGAAAGTGATGCTCACGCACCTCCACCCCCAAGTTGTTTCCAAGCAGCATAACCTCTTACACATGCAGGATGTGATTGCTGTTATAGATCATGACATAGGGAGATTGGTGGCAGACTCAACAACTGCTGCTGTTTCTAGATCCAATCAAAGCTATTTAAGGCTTCTCAATTTTTTGACTCTTGCCTATTTTATTTCTATTGTGTTTTATACAGAATTATAGAATCAGAGTTGGAAAGAAGTTTAAAGATCAACTAATTCAGTTTTTTGTTCCTTGCCATACAGAATGTTTTTCCAGCATGTTTGGATACTTAAGATTTCTGTCATATAGTTTTATGTTCTTCCCTATCAAAAAACACAAGGTGACTTACAAATATATAATTTCATCACAACCTTACAAATACATAATTTACATCACAACCTTAGGCTAAGAGAATATGGCATGTCTAGAACTATGGTATGAACTGCATCAATTGATCTTGTGGATTTAAAACCTTCTACCTAGCATTTCCAAGACTTGTGATTGAAAATCTGAAGAGTCTTTGTTACGTACTTCTGGAGGACATGACTGGAATGTTGACTGTTATGGGCAGCATCACCAAATAGTTGCTATGCTGGGTTGCTTGCGCACAAAATGTCTGCTGTGGTGGGTGAGGCTAGATATAAACATCATGAAAGAGAAACACTATTCTGTTATTCCCTGATACCTTTTGTTTCCAGGGGAATATGCGACTTGAGGGCATTGCATAGAGCATTTTTTATGTGCTTCTGGCTGCCTGAAAGGAGTGGATTTAAATATAAAATTAAACTACAGCTTAATATAATATGTTATGGGGCTTTATATATGATTATGTTTTGGTGGATGCATCTGTTTAAAGGGACCATTTTGTCTGATGACAGCAGAGACAGGTATGGAGTTTGACAGGTCAAGATCTGACTTACTTTATAGCAACTCCATATGTCAGGTTCCATCTAAGAGGAGTCCTGTATGTCATCTGTCTCTTATCACCTCAGATCACACAGTAACTTACAATGGCTTGTACAACCGATAGATGAAATCTGATCATATGCTCTCCTTTACTTTTTTCTCTCATCCTCCAGGTCGTCTTCTCAGAAGCATGATCCATTGCCTCCTTCCTCCAAAAGTGACCAAGTTTGTAATCATTGCCTGCTGAACCCAGAACTGGGTCCTGATTGGTTACGGATATGTTATCATGAGACGTTGGATAATTCCAACCAAAGACATTTAAAGTGCCTGTAATGGTTATTTATATAAAAAGTATCCTTGGAACAGATTATGC
>JANHZU010006346.1:279949-292041 GCA_032468055.1 Acrochordus granulatus | reverse complement strand
CAGTGCAAGACAGGGGGGCCTGGCGTAATGTAGTCCATGGGGTCGCGAAGAGTTGGACACAACTGCGCGACTGAACAGCAACAAAAAAAATTAAAGTAGTACTATTCATATGGTTTTCTAGTTTACAATATGCCATATTCAATTTACTAAGGAATTATTGGTTTTCTAGCATTACCAGGTAAGAGGGATTCACACATTTAGATAAAATTAACAAAACATCTACATTAGCAAAACAGATATAACTCTGGCTGCTGTCCATGAGGAGACTGTTACAACCTTCAGAATTCCTAGCCTACCCTGTTTAGTCAAGCTGGCTAGAAATTCTGAAAGTTTTAGTACTACACATCTCATAAAGTTGCAGAGAAAACTGGACTGACAATAACAAAACTAAGAAATTTAATTCCTAGTTATTTTATAAATCATAATTTTACAAAGATAATTGTATTGACAACCAACACCTAAGAAACCTAATTTCTTATTATTTTTGGTTAGTCATATCACATTAAAATTGGTGTCTTCAAATGCTTTGTATTTATAAAAAGACTTAAAAATCAGACATTTAAAAGCTAGTTGAGTCAGGGATGCAGAGAAGATGGTAAGAAATAAGAGTCCAGCTAGAGCAGGAACAGGTGACTAAAGTAGTCAAGGAAGGAAAGGTCTGTTGTTCAAAGAGCGAGCAGGACAATTATAGCAAAGGGACAAAGCTGAACAGAAAAGTAATGTGATTCAATTAATGAAATGTGTGAAATATGAGATGGTAGCAGAGTTAAAGTAATAGCTAATGGATGTGTTGCCCCATTTATCAGAAGATCAGCAACAGATAATAAAGTGAAAACAGTTGATGCAATAAGTGTTCTACAGGCCAAATTTGCAAAGCTCTTGATATTAGTATATTTCCATTAGGAGATCTGGAATAGATCCAAAGAAAGAAGTAGATGAGAAAAGGCATTTCTGACCAACGTATTGGATTACCCTCCCAGCAGTGTGAAGTCTTTGTATAGTTTCCTCCCAGCATTTCCTTCCTTAGCTTTCACTTCCCTCTAAAGAATGTTGACCTATGCAGCATTTGGCATTCTTTCTGTCTTTCCAAACAAAAGAATTAGAAAACAAAATGAATATACAGCAAAAATCTTCTAGAAACATTTTGTTCCTTGGAATTCACTGACACAAGATGATCCATAGGATAATTTTTTGTAGCATAGTCACATCTTCTAATAGGACTGTTCTTATTCAGATTCTAGTCAGACAGCCTTGCTCTCTTCCCTCCTGCCAGTCTATTCCCATCCAGGTTTTCAAACTGATACTCAACAGCATGGTTATTGAGCACATTCAATGTTCATAATTTTTTATGAATTTGGAATTTGGAAAGAAAGTAGGATTTTTCTGGCTCTGTCCATTTCTGCTGCCTCTTCATACACAATGTTCTTGCCTCAATTTTTTCCAAATATTCACCATATAAATCTACTGTCAAAGGAATAAATTTAGGTTTTAGATAGCCTGCCCTTAAACAAAATATTGTGTTGTTAAATATATATCTGAATTTCAGTCACAAAGCAAAACAAGCCTTTTCCACTGAGCCTCTGCCCTCTGGAATGATCTCCCCCATTCTTCCAATTGGGTTTAAATTTTGGCTTTTCCTTTGGGGCCAGGTTGATTGGGTGTAATGTATCTTGTGTATTCCTGATTATCTATTAACTGTAGGTGTGGTTTTAATTACAATTGTTTGTTTTGCTTTTTGTACACAATCCAGAATTAGTTGTCCAAGTTAGCCAAATATATACATCTCTTAAATAAATAACAAAATTATAACCTAAAACCAAAAAAAATACAAAAGAAGATTCCATCCTGCTTTGCCTCCCCTTCAGCAGTTCTTTCATCAGGCTCTGGCCAAGGGAGTTTCATTAGCATGCTTTAAAGCCATTTCCATTAGGCTTTGCTCCTTCTCCCTTCCAAACTCCTTCTGCCTTTTGATAAGGTGATGGCAAAGAAAGATATTAAATTTATTGGACATAAGAAATGAGCACCTGAATACTTTGTGTAAGCCTCATAGAAGCTTTTCTGGCAGAAGAGTAGAAAAGAAATGCTATATGTAAATAAAAGTAAAGAAATGTTATATGTAAATAAAATGCTATAAGTAAATAAAAGCTACATATTCAATACAATTTATTGACCATAATACCATTCAAGCATTGACTTTCATTCAATACCATTTAGTGACCTTCATAATAAATTCCTGTCATTGCTATTTCCAGGAGAGCAATATTTCTGGAACTCAGCTTCACATTTGTTCAAATGGCAGAAATTCCTGAGGATACCCAAGTGAGAGGCCAAGAAAGGCATCTATGCTCTCCCTCAAAACAAGGCAGGGGAACCCTCTTCTGTCCTGCATTGGCTTGTGAAGAAAGCCCCAAAATGTTCTTCTGGGAGCTGGGAACAGTCCAGATATTCACAAGTAGCCTCACTTTGGGTTCTTTAGGTCAGCAGTGTCATATTCTGAGAAGCTTAGGTATTCCTTCAGTGGAGAGAAATCTTCTTGCCTTCTGTTACCAATTCATCTTTTTCAACTGGGGGGATTAAATGAAAAGGAACAGCCACTCAGAGCCAGTGGGGGCTGTTGGTACAAGTTGGCTGCCAGCATTGCTGCAACCCTGGCTGGCATACCATATAGAGTTGCCAGCCTCCCATTTGCAAATTAACACTTGCTTGGGAACAGAATTGACCCCATCTATGTCCTTGGCCTGGCAAGCTTGCACTGGGCTCCTAAGGGCTTTGAGCCAGGCTGATGGCTCTTGGCCATGTACAGAAAAGCTGAGTACAATGAATATCAAATAGTTTTGATAGTAGACAGATGGGGGGGTGAAAATCCCTTCTTTAAAAAATAATGATTCCCCCTACAACCTAATAGCTTTTGAGACTGGCCTTTACTTAACTGGGTCAGTTCAAGATGGTTGTGTTGGCATATCTTGCTAAACTTGGTTAGTGTTGGTTAGGATTTTTTGTGACTGTGTTGTGTAAACTCACCCTAATTACTTTACAACTGTGTAAATTCAGAAACTGGGTTAATTCAATAACCACAATAAGCATGTTGGGTGTAATTGTGTTCTGGGGCAGAAAGGAAATCCTCTCTCTGCCTATAGCACTCTGAGGCTATAGCTCTGTATAATGGAAGACAGCTTATATCCAGCCAGAGTAGCCAATAATTTTCCTGGTTCTCATAGATCGGCCCCCATCGCATGTCAACGTGACTGTCACACAGCTCAAGGCAAACTCGGCCACAGTCTCCTGGGATGTGCCAGAAGGAGATGTCATAATTGGCTATGCCATTTCACAGCAGGTAAGCTTGAGTGAAGGCATTTCCAGAAGAAGGTTGGTCACTCCTTGGGGGATCAAATGGCATCAAACTTTTATCCCCCAACCAACCAGAACCTCCCATTTTGTGCCATTTCATACCCCTCTGAGGGTTATCACTTTCTTCAGTTCAGATGCATTCTTCCCAGATTAGGACTGATTAGTCCCCTATAGTAACAATAACTCTTCTTAAGCCTCCTGGTGGTGAGTCCGAGGGCTTGTCCCACAGCCTGGCTGGCCTCCAGCTTTAACAACCTTCCTGGTTCTGGCAGCGACAAGATGGGCAAATGCAACGATTCATCCGGGAGGTGAACACCACAAACAGGGCTTGTGTACTCTGGGATCTGGCAGAGGATGCAGACTACATCATTCAGGTCCAGAGCATTGGCCTCCATGGAGAAAGTCAGGCGAGCAAGAGAGTCCATTTTCGCACGTTAAAGCAAAGTGATCGACTTCCGTCCAACAGCTCTAACCAAGGTACGCAGAACTCCTCATCACCCATCCACTTTTTCTTATTGCCAACTTCACAACCTGTTTGTTAATTAGTTTGGTGTCATCAAGCCAGGCTTTACTCATTATGGCTGCATAAACAATTGCCTGCCATATCAATCTCACTCCAGCAATATCTCATATCTTGTTCAAAGACATTTCAGTAATTTCTTTGATCCCATCCATCAACTTTATCCATTGTCTTTTCCTTTTTCTGCTTGCTTCAACTTGTTAAGCTTTTTTATCTCATCCATTACCCATTTGCTAAAGTTGACTGTGTAGCTTGAAAAAGGCCAGACGCTGCACTGCATTCTCTCATCAGTGTCCCGTTCATCCCAATGAGTAACAAAGCCTCCAATGTCATCCCCCATCTGCCACTTCGTAATGTTCTTTCCATCAGTGAATTCCCCAGTTGCATATGCATGCTTACAAATCAAAGGATACTTGATGAAAGATAGTCTTTCCTAGTTCCTTCCTTGTCATTCAGAGAGATGACCCGTTTTAAATGCAAAATCCAAAGCAGCCATGGAAGCGGTGAGGAATTTTGGTCTTACCTACTAACATAAAAGATTCCCTTGCCAAGCTCCAGCCTTGTATTTCTACAGGAGACATCACAATGGAAGGGCTGGACAAAGAACGGCAGCTGCAGACTGGAGAGATTATCATCATTGTGGTTGTGTTGCTTATGTGGGCAGGTGAGTTCTCCTGAATTCTCTGGATTGAGGGAAGATTGTGGCTGGAAGTTGGGGATTTCCTTAGCATGCAAAGAGTTGCTTTTCTATGTTTTTAGGATTGGATATTACTTTGTTCCATGGCTATTGAGTAGAAAAAATGACTTCTACATTGTTTTTATTGTGTTTTGCTATGTAGTGATTTGCTATGTAGTGATTTGTTCAACCTGCCAATATTCAACATTTGTAATTAGTGTGAGTTCTGCTCCATCAGATACTCATGGCCCCTTTATAATCTATAAAAAAACAAAAACTTTATAACAGAGATATCTGAAGGCTTAGATTATGCAGAACACAGTAAGAAGCACTATCACAATTATTAGATGTATTTAACTGGTTTAGATGAAAACCTAAAGATAGAAACCCATTTTTAAAATTTTGTTGTTCAGTTGCGCAGTCGTGTCTGACTCTTCACCCATTGACTGCATTATGCCAGAAAACAAAAAGGAACAGCAACTGATTGTTTGCTAAACAGTGAAGTCCCAGAATTCAAACTGTTGTATCCAGTTTTGGATTCCAGATCTTTCATGGACTTAATTCTATGTTATAATGTACAACATGGATGTTATTATTGTGTGTGTGAGAGAGAGACAGAGAGAGAGAGAGATAGGGACTGAGAGAAAGGAGAGGGCTTATATACTGCGCAAACCAAATCTGCTCAGTTAGTTTATGATTTAAAGTATCTGATGGAGCAGAACTCATACTAATTATAAATGTTGTGATGAACAAATCACCACATAGCAAAAAGAGAAACATTCCTTTAAAAATATATATTTTTAACCTCATTATTGAATTTATTCATTTTTTTCTGGGTTCTGCACAATAAATGGATAAATTAAATAATGAAGTTAAAAACACTGACGCAGTTGGTAATGGTTGCTTATCCAGGCTGAACACACTGTATTATTCAATGTAAATATATATTTTTAAAGGAATATTTTTCTATAATATTTTTAGATTACTGCTTATTAATGTATTTAATTTGCAAATTAACTAATCTGAATTCTTGAAGCATCTC
Organism: Acrochordus granulatus; assembly: GCA_032468055.1. NCBI lineage: Eukaryota > Metazoa > Chordata > Lepidosauria > Squamata > Acrochordidae > Acrochordus > Acrochordus granulatus. Next base: position 286,455 of record JANHZU010006346.1, on the reverse strand, counting down.
AGTGTGTCTTTTGTTTTCCCCTTAATCGCTTAATTTTCCCCCAAACTATCAGATCTTATTGTGTATTGCTCAGTTCATTCTCTGTGGACATTTGAGTATTCAAAGGCTGACTTCTTCTGAAAGTCTGTATCTTTCTCCCTCCCACTCTCTTCCATCAACTGTGTTTCATAATCCTCCCCAACCTTAAACTTCTAATGCAATTGGCTATTCTTCCATACTGATTGACAGAAAAACGACCTCTGTTCGGAACTTTCATTTTAGAATTTTGTAGGTGATTGACTGTTCTTAGAATGAACGCTGGAATCAACAGGGCTTTGTGTGATCTAACAAATTTTAATGGTGACTGGGTGTTTCTAACTTACAGTACTGCACTTGAAAAGCTTCTTTGTTCTTTAAGATGTCATTAGTTCCTTACCCAGGTAACAGAGACATTGCAAAAGAAAAACTAGTCAAAAGATTCTGAACCTATGACTTGGTATAATGCACAATGAAAATAAATTAATACCAAGGATAATTCCACATTTCCTTATTTAAGACTACTGAAGTATGCCAATGTTTTTCTCTCCAGGTTTTTCTTTAAATGATAAACCAAATAATTCTCAAGGGCTACAAAAGCAGATGGAATTTATCCCTTTAAAAGATTTTCAGTTTAAAAACAGCTTCCACAGAAAGTAAACAGATATGTGATGGAGGAAGATATTTAATTCTTTTCAATGCTTGTTTTCACATCATTCACAAGTTGCTCCGTTATAACCCTGGGTATTTGCCCTTTGAAGGACTAGCTTGGCTCTGTGTAAGAGAAGAGATGAACATTTGGGTATCAAGTTCATACAGAGCCATGGTTTATGTTTCTCTCTAAATAATTATTACAAGAAATGTATTTAAAAAAAATTTAAGAAAATGATCACTAACCTTTATAGTTCTGGCTAAACAATCTTAGGTTCAGTACCTATGTAAGCAGTTTTATAAATGTAGTATTTAATCACTCATATTTGTATTCTCTAGTTTGGATCTTTGGTACTGTATGCCTTTGCAAGTTTTGTGTTTCTGCTCTCCTCTCTATTTTGCCCTCTGGTAAACTGTAATATTTTCAAAAGGAGAGCAAAGCAAGAAATTTTCAGGTAGGAATCCCTGTGATAAATTGGAATTCTATGGAATAGATTACCAGGTTTTGCTTTTCAGATGTCTGAAGGTTGAGTCATGGCAATGGGACTTCTTTTCTTTTGGTTCAAGATGTTTTGCTGCTTATCCAAATAGCTTCTTCAGTCTGAGAAAAAGTTGGTTGGGGGACCCCATATATGTCTTCCACGGTGGCTGCAAGAAAGAAAAGGTACCTGAGGACAGCTCTTAAGGCCTGTGGGTATCCAAATTGGGCCTTTATTAAATCAACATCTAGATCCAATAAAAGAATGGCAGACAGAACTGAGACTCAGAGTCAATGGAAGAACTTCCTCATTCCTTACATGGCCAGTGTGGTTTCTTCTCCTCCTTCTCCTCCTCCTGTTCTTGCACTTCTGGCAGCCTCAATCAGCATTGTTTGATGCTGTTGTAGTGTGTCTTTAATGTTGTCTCTCCATCTCCTTCTGGGTCTGCCTCGGGTTTTTTGGCCTTCTCCTCTTTTTATATATGCCTTGTACAGCATGGAATCCCAAAACATTCTCTCCAGGTGAGCAAACCATTTTATTTGCTGTCTTTGTATGTAGTTTAAGATTGGTTCTATTCCAATTTTTTCCCTTATGACTTCATTCCTTATTTTACCTCCTCTGGTTACTCTAGCAGCTTTCCTCAAACATCTCATTTTCACGGTGACATTCTTTTATATTTTGTTGTGAGTGTCCATGTTTTGGCACTGGTAGCACAGCATGGGGATGAATATGCTTTGTCTGAAATGCTTCTTTGTTGTAGGAATGAGGCTAGTTGTCCCAATACTTGGTTTGCCTTTCTGCATCATATGTTAATCTCTTTGTCCATTTTTCCATCTTCAGTGAATGTTGTTCCAAAGTATTTGACCTCTGGTATCTGTTTTATCCCCCCAGTGAGGGACCACCTTGCTGTGGTTGCGGGGCTTGTGTGCTCTAATGAAGATAGTTTGAGAGAGGAGTGAAGGAATACGTCTTTGCCAAAGTGGAAAATCATTCCCTCAATAGAGGTGGAGGCCTCAGATACAACTTGTCCCTCATTTTTCATGCTGTTCTTTCATTAGTCCCCAGGAAGTTTAAAACCACTTCACAGGTTCACCAAGGAGATCACACTTAATGACCCACTTGGGAATAAGTAAGGGATTTAGGAGTTGAAGATCTACATCCCAAAGACTATTCACATCTCCTACTGTTCATTTAACAAGCCTAATCAGGTTAAGTGAGAAATGCAGCCACCATGGAAGACATATATGGGGTCCCTCAACCAACCTTTTTCTCAGACTGAAGAAGCTACTTGGATAAGCAGTGAAATGTCTCAAACTAAAAAAGTTCAGTTGCCATGACTCAACCTCTAGACAATTCTACGTGGATGACTGAGAATCTTCATTGACTCTTTAGATGTCATTGTTGTATCAGTTAATACCATGGATGGCATGATTGCATTTAACATTGATTTACAAACTTGGATAGATAGAAACATGAACTCTCAAGAGAGCTCTTGCCATTTCCAATTCCTCACCTGAGAGAGCCCTCAAGTGTCCTTGTGGCTACTTTCTCACATCACACTAAGCCAAGTTATCTTTAATGTTGTCTTTCAACACCAGTAGAATCTGGCCATTGTAGTTTATATACACATTCGATATGTTAATAAACTAGGGTTAAATTTATAGTTCAATGTAGTACATGAATCCAGCCACTGTTTGGCTAATATCTCCTCCTCCTTACTACATAATTGCCCCCACTTGCCCTCCACTCCAGGTATTCTCAACATGGAGCAAATCATACACAGACACAAAAATCTGAACATTTGGGGATAAAAGAGTTGTATCCAAATGGGGCAGTATATGTTGTATGAGAGAAAGACACATTAGGATCTTTTGCATAAAGGAGCATAATTTTTCAATTGAAAGAGAATGCTGAAATTTGAGTTTCCTACAGTCATCTTTTCATTTTTCCTTCCTCTCTACCCAGCTGTAATTGCACTCTTCTGCAAGCAATATGACATCATTAAGGACAATGATTCCAACAATACTAAAGAGAAGACCAAGCCTTCTTCAGAACATAGCACTCCAGAGCGACCCACAGGCGGGCTACTACGTAGCAAGGTAAAATTGTTACTGGGCAAAGAAGGAATGGGTAAGGGGTACACTGTACAAGACCGATCTTGTTTCCGAAGGGCTGAAACTGGCTGGGAGAGGTTTGCAGGTACACTGGGCTATCAAGAGGACTGTGACACAAGATGAAAGGCTCTGCTAGAGATACCAACATCATTCTTTACTACAGTTATTATATGCCACATTTGCAATCTTTACTCCTCACCCAAGCTATAATGTGGCTTTGTTTTTTTTACATAGCGTGTAATAGGAACTTAATTGTGCAACAAAATCAATCTTTAATGCTTAGCATTTATTCATTAATCAAATTGTATAGTCACCCACTTACAAAAAGCAACACTCTATTCCAATTCAAGATCACCTGCTAGTTTAGTGCCTAGAATTTTAAACATCAGAATTTAACAACAAATACAGATAACAACCTGTTCTTGGAGCTGTTAGAATAGCAGCATGTCAAAATGTTGAATGGAAACAGACATCATGTAAGAAATGAGGGAACAAGGTCACTCCATCTTTTTATCACTTGCAAATAATTGGCTTTCATGTAGTTAATTCCCACCAACATTATCAGTCTCTATTTCTCACATTATGAGAAACTTGCTATGAGCTCACTCAAGATTTGTATTTCAAACTCAGCAGCAGGTAGCACTGTTGTGTTCTGCTTTTCAAAATCAGTCATAGGATTTTGAATTTTTTTTTTCAATTTCTGAAGCCCATTTCTGAAGACAAAGTTGCTGCTGTCAGCTTCATAGTAAGAAATTAACAAGAAAATTGTTACCCAATATGTTCATAAGTTTTCTACAAATGAATTGGCAGATAAAATGAATTGTTTTATTAAAGATATGGAATATCTTTTTTCTACTGTTTATGGATAGCATAAACCATTTTGCCACAATAAAGCTAGGCTGGGAGGGAAAGAATGGTCCAAAGTCCTTAGTAAACTTTTATGACTTAAGATGACCTAAGTTGAATGCCAGTTTTCCAGTCCCTGATCAATAAGAAACCATTACCCTGCACTTTTTTCAAACCAAGCACTGGTGACTGCATTATATTTGTTAAAACTTTATGTTTCAAAGTCTAAGGAAATCAGAAACTGCATACAAATTCCTTGAAAGTATGTCACTCTCATTAAAAGTTATGTTACACTTTATGTAAAAATATTAAAATGTAAATATCTGGTTTTATGAAATGACAGAGGGATTTTAACATCAAATAAGAGATCTGTCAGTATAAAACAGGCTGAGAAAAATATATAGATGCACATGTGTACATAAGAGCAAGAAAAAGAACAAAATGGTTACTAGTCTTACATTAAAAACAAATGACATTTTTAATCACAGGAAAAAATAACTTTAAATGTGCATCCCACCATCAGTAGAAGTATTAGTCTAAGTTTAATTAATTTGCAAAACATTCAGAAGGGGGAAAGTTAGTGCATCAATTTACCTCTCTGAGGTAAATTAATTTTATCTCAGTATGAAGAATCAGTGTATCTAGAGAATGTTTTTCTAAAAAGACAAGAAATTTCCTTTCGGCAGAAAAATTTGGGGCTTTCTAGGAGAAAGTAAGCTAGTTTCAGAATTTCTTAGATATAGTATATACTGTATGTCTGAATCTGAGATTACTGCAAAGGGAGAATACATTTTATTCCCTTTCCCCATTTCCTGATATAGGAAACAAATTTTAAGAAGTTATTAAAACTGTTAGATCAACTGTTGAGAGTCAGTCAGCATACAAGTTTAGCATATTATGACTATAGTTTGTTGCACAATCAGCTAGATGTTTGGACTGGATTTGGCATTTTTGTCTACTATTGAGTTCTTTCCAAGGATCTGGGACAGGCAGATATTGTGTTTAATAAAATTAAAGGTATCATCACAGGATGCAACATCTTCCAAGTATAGTAAAGCTGTATTTTGCAACTGACTGATAGTGATTTTGTCAATGCTGATGTTCAAGTGATGCTTCAGATGTTTTGGCATTTCACCCAAGATGCTTATTACGATTGGAATATCTTTGCTTTCTTTTGCAACAGTCATTCTAATTCTATTTGCATTGTTTATATTTTGTGATTGTCTCCAGTTCTTTCTCTTCTCTTCTGTTATTATACAGATGGAAATATGGTTTGATATATATGCAGAGAAAAAAGGAAATGTGACATAAAATGAACAGTCTGAAAATGTCTGACCAAATTTAGAGCAAGTTAATACAAGGTTACATATTATAAGTAATATATTATATATTACATATAATGTGAAGCTTTGGAGATTAAAAAAGATACATTACTGGAGTAATTACAGAACTACAGGAAGTGGTGTTATATTAAGGCAGATTTTTGTTGTTACCATTATAGTTAAACCTCTAAGCCATGGGTGTCCAACCTCTTGGCTCGCCTGGGCCACATTGAATGAAGTAGAATTGTCTTAGGCCACATATAAAATACATAATATAGTTAATATATATAAATATTGCTAAAATCATATAATAATGTTAAAAGTTTATAATCTTTTCCGCATTACTAGCTGTCCAGGACCACAGGTTGGACATACCTGATCTAAAATGATACTTTTCAGTTTGGATGAGTCCTCCAGACATTGATTAGCTTCCATCAGATGTGGCCAGCAGTAATGATGGGTGGTAAAAGTTGTTCTGATCTAAAATAGACATGGTGGAAACAATTGAAGAACTGGAAATAATGTGAAGGGGCACAAAGGAAAGCACCATCCTTAGTAAAAGCAATGCAAGCAGTTGTTTAATTATAAGGGATTATAATAAAGACTTCTTAGAAAGCATGTGTTTGGAGAAGAAATCTGAGTGTAGGAAGATAATATTTCCAAACTAATAGGGAGTGAAAGAGAAGAGTAAAATCTCTGCTCAACCAACAAGTTTCTGGAGTGATAATCCAACAGTTCCTACAGACTGGCAGTAGCAGTATAATAGAGGAACAGTTAAAAGAAATGTGAATTGTAAATAAGTGATAAATAATTGATGATATTACCTAGTTTGGTAATGAAAAATCTGCAGAAAAACAACAAAGCTCAGAGAGGACCTAGGACTCCACAGTTGTAAATAATTTACAAGTTTCCCTCCCCAGCTTGAAAAACCGTTTGGCTGAACATAATACTGTAACATTAAAATCACAGTTTAATTAATCAAATACAATTAATTTTAACACTGCAAAGAACAAAAAGAAATTTATACTTTATTTAGTTGTATTATTTTATTCCCTTCTTGCATCTTGAAAATAAGAAGG
>JANHZU010006346.1:241374-253026 GCA_032468055.1 Acrochordus granulatus | reverse complement strand
TTGTACGGTAGTTTGAACATTCTTTTGCACTGCCCTTCTTTGGGATTGGAATGTAAACTGATCTTTTCCAATCCTGTTGAGTTTTCCAAATTTGCTGGCATATGGAGTTCAGCACTTTCACGGCATCATCTTTTAGGATTTTAAATGTGCTGGAATATCATCACCTCTACTAGCTTTGTTGTTCGCACTTGACTTCACACTCTGGAATGTCTGGCTCTAGATCAGTGACCTAAAACATTGGTCTAGGCTCTTGGTTGATGTTGTGTTTCTGGATCTTCTGCCTCCAGCTCATCAATCTCAACATGTTTTTTAGAAATATATATCCATGTTAGTATCTTTTTGAGAATTTAAGTTTTGGCTCAAGATGGAAAAATGAACCACGCATTTACTATGCCAAAGGAAAGGTAAGAAGTGCTTCAGTAAGTCATTCTGGTGAAGAAGTTATACTGTATATTTTAATTCATTGCATCTTTCAAAGTTACCTTCTAAATTTGGTTGATTACTATTTCCCCAAGCATCTTTTAAAAATTTTAATTGGATTGTTTGTATGAGACCAAGAAGTTGATTAGTTTTCAAGGCAATTTAAAAATATTTCTCATATTCCCTCTGCAGTCTCAAATTCTGCTGCAATGATTAGCAATACAAAGATTTTTGTGGTGGTGTTTTGGAGCAATGAGACACCATAATTTCATGTGAAAAATGCAGTGATCTACAGAGTCAATGGATTTTATCTGATAGCAGGAGGGAGTTTAATAGAACCTTACTTTGATTACAGAATGCTTTCCTGAATAAAAAGGGGTTGATCAGACTTTGAAAATTGAATACTTTTGGACAGTTTTTCTCTGGTAAGCTTTCAACTAATGTAGTTCAACTCATGTAATTCTCCTTTTCTCAGGCTGGGGAACTCTTTGAAAAAATTCGGAACCCACAAAGAGCACTGGAGTGCTATCGCAAGGGTAATTCATTTCTCAAAGGTAAGAGAGCGAGGGAGGGAGGCTTTTCTGACGTTGCATCTTGGCTATAAGTTATAGCTTCTCAATTTCATATTTTGTTTTGATTCTGTATTTTATTAATGTTCATTGAAAACTTTTAATATTAGGAGGCAGAACAAAATCATTGACTAGTAGTCCTTGTTTAGCAACTGTAATTTAGACCAGCAACTTGGTTGTCAAAGCAAGTGAAAATTGTGATTATGACTGTGAATTTTACTAAGTGAAAATTGTGATTATGACTGTGCTTACAATTCTACTTCAATTTTTCTTTGCTTCTTGCTACTTCCTTCTGCTAAACTGGGGTTCTTTCTCTTTTTGAAGGTATTTTGATATGAGGTAAACAAGCAAATGAAAATAAGAACAGAGAAACACTGTGAAGGTTGTAAATGTGAGGAGTAGATGCTAAGTTGTTTTAGCACCATCATAACTTTGAGGGTTTCATATCACTATAAAAGGACTACTTGTATAGCAAGTCTTTTTATGGTAAAGAAAACTTGAAAAGAGGACCAAGGGAAGAGATATGGGTTTACAGTGTGCCCCAGTCTTGGACTGCCAAAATTAGGTTCTGCATACTTTTTAAGAGATTTGCTTGTCCCAGTTCTGCTCCCTCTAATTTACATTGCATGTTCATTGTGCTTCTTTTCCCTGCAGCAGTAGAACTGGCTCGTTCAGTTTTTCCAGTAGAAGTTGTAAAGCTGGAAGAGGGTTGGGGAGATCACCTTGTGCAACAGAAGCAACTAGATGCAGCTATCAATCACTACATTGAGGCCAGGTACTGGTCTGTGGAGGGTATGCTGACTAGAACTTTGTTGGGCCTCCTTTCTTGTAGTTACTGGTACCCCAAAAGCTATATGTTGGACTGGCACCCAAGATTAGGATGGGTCCCATGGGAGCCTTGCTCTAAGGAATGTAATCTTTTCCAGGTGTGCTATCAAGGCCATTGAAGCAGCCATTGGGGCACGACAATGGAAGAAAGCTATATACATTCTTGATATGCAGGATAAGAAAACAGCAACCAAGTATTACCCCAAAATTGCCCAGCACTATGCAATCTTGCAAGAATATGAGGTAACAACCTTCTCCCTCCATAGACACTCCTCCACTGTCACCATGGAAAAATAACAAGCTATTTATCCCTTTAGATAGCAGAGGAGCTGTATGTCAAAGGAGACCACATCAAAGATGCCATTGATATGTACACACAAGCTGGGCACTGGGAAAAGGCACATAAGGTAAGAACATTCTAGGTAAATGCCAATTTGTGTTCAGCTGGAAGAACATAGTAACATTTCATGACCAAATATTTGTCCCACCAAAAATCTTAATTTCTAAAATTTTAGCTGTTTAACAGGAACAAATACAGGTAGTCCTCAAAACCAGAATTGGGACCAGAACTTTGGCTATAAGTCGTGACAGTCATAAGTCGAGGCATTCATATAATTGGAGCCAATTTTACAACTGTTTTTATAGTGGTTAAGTGAATCATTAGATCATTAGTCTAAATCCATTATCAGAAACCAACAAAAAACATTGCAAATTGCATTCATGTGACTGCAGTATGCTGCAACCAATCATAAATGTGAGCCAGTTGTCAAGAGCCTGAAAACTTGCAATCCAGGGGTTGATGTGAAGTAATTTGGTTTGGCTCACACTGTTTCCCAGAATGATACAAAATGGGCATTATATCTCTTGTATGTTTGAAGAAGAGGAGTTCATCCTTTTGTGCCCAGGCCTAACTCTCACATCTCCTTGTAGCTGGCATCAAAATGTATGAAGCCAGAGGATGTGTCAGTGCTGTATATTACACAAGCCCAAGAAATGGAGCGGCAGGGAAAGTACAAGGAGGCTGAGAGGTGAGAAGTTTTTAAGTTCTATATCTTTTAAACCAGAATAATGGAATATGTAACAAAGGCTGGGGAAAGAAAGAGAGGAGAGGCTTCCAACTGGTATGAATAATCTATTAAGAAGAATTCTCAAGGGGATGTCAGTAAATCCATCAGGCTGCATGTTTTCTTTTTTTTTTAATTTGTCAAGGTAGTTCTAGATGGGATTCTTATTTGGGGTGTAACATTTTCAGTGCCAAGTTATGTTTTTTCCAGGCTCTACATAACTGTGGATGAGCCAGACCTGGCCATTACAATGTACAAGCAATGCAAGATGTATGATGAAATGATTCGCCTGTTGGCCAAGTACCACAAGGATCTGCTGAGTGATACACATTTGCACTTGGGCAAGGTAAAGCATTTGGGGAGAAGTAACAAAAGAAAAGCAGATTTGGTGGTGATCCTCTGACTTATTTTACAGGAACTGGAAGCTGATGGGCATCTGCAGGAGGCTGAATATCATTACCTTGAAGCAAAGGATTGGAAGGCAGCTGTAAACATGTATCGTGTGAACAATATGTGGGATGAGGCCTATAGGGTAAGGGCAGCATACATAACTCTTCTTGGTGCAGCTACTGGGGCATGAGCTCTCTAAGCTGTTGCAGGCTGAGCCTAAGTAAATGCTCCAGAATCAGATTATAAGCATACTCTGTACCTGGAAGTTTACTTAAAAAGTGCAGCATTGGGGGAGTGCCAAGAGTGTGCATGCACAAAGAAAAGGCTAAAGTATGGTAAGCGAGTATGGACATACTCGTTAGACCCTGGGAAAGATACCTTTTATGGTAATTGTAAGATGCTTTAGGCCCAATTGTTCTTCCATCTCTGTTTTGATCTGAGACAGGTAGCAAAAGCTCATGGTGGAGCAAATTCCCACAAGCATGTGGCCTTCTTATGGGCAAAGAGCCTTGGTGGAGAGGCTGCTGTGAAACTCCTCAATAAATTTGGACTTCTGGAAATAGCCATTGACCATGCAGCTGACAACAAGTGAGTAGCAAAAGAAAAAGACTTAGAAAAAGACTAAGCAAGGCCTCCCTTTAGAAAGGAGGCAAGATCTCACCATGCCTTGTTTTGTATCAGAGATTCTCAAGAAATAGAACCTCGCCAGGGATTTCAACAAGGCATGGGGTTCTCCAGTTACTACAGATGCCCTCTCTTGTGTGGCTTGAATGGGTCTTCTTGCTATGTTTCTTTTGTAATCAAGTTTGTTTAACCTCATGTGATAATTGCCCAATAGTGGCATATAGTTTTCTCTCTGCTAGAATTGGAATGGTAGGGATGTGAGACATATTTCCTCCTCCCACCCCCTTTTCTTCTTCCATAGCATTTTTGACTTTGCCTTTGAGTTGGCTAGACTTTCCCTGAAGCAGAAGCTGCCTGAGATCCACTTCAAATATGGCTCTTTCCTGGAAGATGAGGTAGAATCTCTTATGTTAATAGTTGTTCTCTATTCTAGAGTAATGCCAGACATGTGCTGAACATGCCACCCTTGTTAAATGCAGGGCAAGTTTGAAGAGGCAGAAGTAGAATTTGTGAAAGCTGGGAAGCCCAAAGAGGCAGTTCTAATGTGAGTGCTCCTTCACCCTCCTATGATACTCTCTTTCTTTGTCCTAGTCCAGTGGCTTTATGTGCTCTCTGCTCATTTAGGTATGCTCATGCCCAGAACTGGGCTGCTGCCCAACAAGTAGCTGAAGTTCATGACCCAGAGAGTGTAGTGATTGTGCTAGTTGGTCAAGCTGATGCTGCTTTCAAGCAAAAAGAGTTCCAGAAAACAGAAGCTTTGTTGCTGCGTGCTCAGCGACTTGACCTAGCTGTGAAACACTACAAGGTAAATAAAAATACTCTATTTGGCAAATCACTTTGGTTGGGGTTGGAAAATGTTCAGTAGACTCTGCTCCTGCATGAAATTCACCATAGGTGGATTTTTAAATTCCAATTTGCTACTGTTTTTATTCTATTGATGTGAGCCATTCTACTCACTCTAAACCCTATCTTATCAAAGCTACTTAAGAATTTCCAAAGAAACTGAGCTCCATTCTGCTCTCTGCAACCAGACTGTGATTAAAATATGATGGCATTTTTTGGTATTGGGTGGAGTAGTTGAAACAGGACCTCAGAGAAGAGTCACACTAGCCATGAGAAAATGATTGCTTCTCCTATTTTCCCTAGCTGTATCAAAGATGCTGGTAGCCAACAAAATGGACATTGATGTAGTAACACAGATCATGCTGGTTTTGAATGATCCTTTCCCTATTAAATATACTGTTTGAAAAGGATGTGCCACCCAAACATCCAGTTCTCTTGTGTTTCCTTAGTAGTAGTCCTAGCAGTAGAGTAATGAAGGTAGTTCTTGAGTTAACAATAGCAATTGGGACTAGACTTTTCTTTGCTAATTGATGCACAACCACGTCATTTAATAACAGCAAGTGCCAGGCCAGCAGGCATTAAGTAACTGCTGACAAACGGGGGAGGGAGCGAGGAGGTACCCAGGGGAGGCACTGCATGAATTGGGGAGGGGTTAGGGAAGTTGAGTGTGGTGTGAATCAGGAAGGTGCACAGAGGTACAACATAGGTCAAGGAGAATGTATGAAAGTACAGCATGGGCTACTGCAGGTGTGCAAATAGCCAGTACTCTGTGAGCACAGAAGAGCTGGGGGAGAATGCACAGGGGGGAAGACTTACCACAGCAATTTGCAACCTTTCTTTCTGGCTTCCCCATTGACTTTCTGGGGAAGCTGAAAGGGAAGATTTCTAATGGTAATCATGGGGCACTGCAATGATTGTTAAGTGCAACCTGATGGCCATGCACCAGATCAGAATTCCAACAATTGGTCATAATCACCATTCATTCAGCACCATCATAAGTTCAAAAGGTTGCTGAACAAAGGGTCATAAGTCAAGAACTACTTATAGTTCCCAAGGATTGTAGTTTAAAGTTACAGTTATTCTGTTTTTTCCTGGGGAAAGACATAATTAGAGTTACTCCTTCTTTGCCAAGTAACAAAACTTTCATGATTCCTTTCCCCAGGAGGCTGCTATGTGGACTGATGCTCTCCGAATCTGTAAAGAATTTCTGCCTGGAGATCTGGAAGCTCTACAGGAAGAGTATGAACGGGACGTGGCTAAAAAAGGACCTAGGTATGTAGATCATGAGAAGTATGGAAAAGATTCTGGAAGTTGGCTTGCTGGTAAGCAAAAGTCACTCAGCACTAAGCTTAAGGCTGGGCTTTCTAAAGCCTTAGTCTACTAGCCTGCTTTTATTGAGATTTCCACAACTAATTTCTTCAAAAGACCAGGATCTTCTCAGTCTTTGAGGTATCAGTGGGACTACCGTTCTAATTCTGTGGGATGAGATAGATGGGAGTTTCAACATTCAAGTTCTAGGGAATCTCCTGGTCCCTTTCTGGACATTAACTAAGATTCTGTTGATTTGCTAGAGGCGTTGAGGGCCTCCTGGAACAGGCACGTGAGTGGGAGCAAGCAGGAGAATATGCCAGAGCTGTAGACTGCTATCTCAGGGTGCGGGATCCCAGCAACAATGCATTGATGGAAAAGTGTTCCATGAAGGTAGGAAATTGCTCCAGGGTCATAGTGTTTTTCCTGATGGCATTTGAGGTCAGTTGCATGCATACAATGTACTTGAAGGATAGAAGAGGGAAAAAGATTGGAAGTGAAAAGAAGGGGGACGGGGAAGTTCTTTTGGCAAGTAGAGATTTTCTAAGCCAGTTGTACCTCTGCTCCTTTCTTCTATTCAAGTTAAGTTTATTTTATTTATGTATTAAATTTAAAATAAGGATAAAAACAGTGTCCTCATACAGTTAAAAATAATGAAATTTGCCTTTTCATTGTTCAATTGCTCTTTTTCCAAAAGTTCAAAATTACCATTCCAAATTGTCTCTGATGGAGTACTGTAAACTATAAATCATTATGGCAAGGGTCTCTGCAGAAAGAAAAGACATTTCTTCATTTGTGAATGCTTCCTTTCATGCTAGGCAGCTGAACTTTCTATCAAGTTTCTCGGTCAGCCTCGAAGCATTGAAGTGATGCGGACTGTAGGACCCCAGCTGGTCAGCATTGGAAAGTTCAATGTGGTAAGAGCAAACCTCTGAAGGGCAGTTTAGTCTCAAATGTATTTGCACTGTAACCTGCAAAATCTTTGCAAAATAGTATTTGTCTCTGTCTTTTTAGTATTTGTAGTAATAATAATAATATTAATAATAATAATAATAGTATTTGTCTCTGCCTAGAACATTAAAGAATTGGAGAGAACTGGAAAAAAATATTTTTTTCTCAGTGTTTAAGATTAGAAAAAGGGCAAAGATGATAAAAATACTCCACTGAAATGTTTTTTTTAGAATAATGTAATATACATATTTTCTATGGTGGTAGGGAGACTTTTATGTATACAGAGGACAAACTGTACAGTCCAATTCTCCAATGCTAATACAGAATGAATTATTTGTCCCAGAAGGCAAAATGCTATTTTCACCAGTGAAGGAGGATTTGGTTTGGTTGGGCTTTTCTGATGCTGACTTTAAGCTAGAGTTTGGTGGATCTGTTCTTCCCTTGCCTCAAAGGATAAAAAGCAGCATAAAGGAATGCTAAAACAAAAGTTTTAAAAATCTTTAAAAGTAAATTTAGTTATTAAAAGTAGTCACTGATGAACTTATAGTTTTACAAGCATAATTGCATGGGAAAACATGTCATACATAACTGTATTCTTCTATAAGTTTTTAACTCAGCAAGTGAATTTAGATCGATAAAGTATGGCATGCAAATTAACATTAAAGGTAAGGGTTTCCCCTGCCAGTTGTGGCTGATTCTAGGGGGTGGTGCTCATTTCCGTTTCCTAGCCAGTGTTTGTCTCAAGATGCTTCCTTGTCATGTGGCTGGCATGACTATATACCAAAGCACATGGAACATAGAACTTGCATTTTTCATGCTTTTGAACTGCTAGGTTGGCAGAAGCTGGGCAGACAACAGAAGCTCACCCTGTGGATGCAGCACTTGGGTCTTGAACTCAAGCTGCCCATCTTCCAGCCAACAAGCCCAGCATCTTAACCACTTGCACCACTATGCCCCCACAAATATTGTATATATATTGCATATATTTTAATTTTTCCCATCATTTCCATTTTTTCCTAAACAAGTTTTCTTCTGTAGTTTTAACATTTTTGGAAATTTTGCATCTCTAGTCAGACTAGATATATGCAATGAACCTACAACTCTTCTGTACAGCCCCAACCTTTATACATATTATGATGCACTAACGAATTTCTCATTCCTATCTCATCCTCAGGCAGCAGATCTATACCTCAACCTCAACCTAATCAAGGAAGCCATTGATGCATTCATGGAGGGGGAGGAGTGGAACAAAGCTAAGCGTGTGGCCAAAGAGCTTGACCCTAGGTACTAAACTCTTATTTCTGGGAGTTTGGAAATAATACACTTTGTAAGAATGCTGCTTATGTGGAAGGCTATCAGTTTCACAGGCACATTGCTGCATCCTCTGGCTGATAATATATTTTGGGCATAGAAAGATCTTTCATTCCTATTCCTGCTGCTGAGATAATAACAAACAGGCCATAGGAAACAACTTGGAATATTTCCTAGTCTAAGTGCATTTTACAACCAGTTACGGTCTCTTCACATTTGCTTTACTACAAAGAATGTAAAGCAAGGTTATCTACAGTTTGCCTCTAATATCCAGAAAATTATTTTTGTATTAAGAACTGCTGGAATGAAAGTAGATAGTACCCTCATTGTAGACTGCCTCAAAGTGTGTTTTCGTGGATTGCAAAATGTGTCGTGTTATAGGATAGAAATGACAAACCCTTTCTCCCTTTGTGGCAGATATGAAGAATATGTGGATCAACACTATAAGGAATATCTCAAGGATCAAGGCAAAGTAGATTCGGTGAGAAGAAATCTTGAGTGGGATGAAGGGAAAGTAGGAGGCATAGAAAGTTGGGAGAAAACTTCAAGTGAATAATTTGAAGAATCTTTATACCTATATAAATAGAAATGAAACAAACTTTTAAAGTGCAGCTTAAATTGAATACATCTGTCATTCCTCTATCAGTGATTATTAAGGAAAATATTAAAAACTGACTGGTTAGTCAAAAACCAAAGGGTTGGGAAAAGGCAATAAAATTCTAAATCAAAACTACCAGCAGCTGCTATTACACAAAGTCTTATTACAGGCCAAATCTATTATTTGGCAATTCTAAAAGAAGACTAGAGAATATAAAATGGGGTATACAAGCAGAACTGTCCAAGTTGGTATTGTTGCCTCATAATTGTTTAAGTGACTGATTTAGCAGATGATCTCTCTTTGATAGCTTGTGGGAGTGGATGTTATAGCTGCCCTCGATATGTATGTGGAAAGGGGACAGTGGGAAAAGTGCCTGGAGACAGCTGCCAAACAGGTATGTGAAAGATCCCAAGTGATTCTTCTACAAAAGGGGCCAAATGTCATCAGAAAGACTGACCATATATATGTAAACATTAATACCTATCTCAGTTTCCACAAAGTAGGTCTAAAGTAATGACAGTTTGGTAGATCTGAGAAACCAAGGGAATCGAATCCAGCTTCCATCCCTCACTGCTTTAGTTGGGGCAAAATCCTGGTATAAGACAGACACCTATGTGTACAAGAGACTGGAAAGAAATTGTCATTCAACTATAAGCATGAGTCACATAGAAGAGATATGGGTGATTATATAGATCAAATGTATAAATAAATATCCATATGACTTACATTGCTGGAACTCCAAAAGCCTTAAAGACCAATCTGTTCTCCCCAGTCTTGGGTTAGGGTGATTGTCTCTCCCCCTATCTCTGATTGTGTATGATTAGAAAGATCTGCTACTATTTTTATTCTATTGGTTGTATGGAGTACCACCCAGAAACAGTTTGAAGTTGAGCATTTAATGAATTAAAGGTATCGTGCTTAGCTTTCAGGAGAAATAATTGACATTTCCATTGGAACCATACTGGTATCATCTGTTCACTGTAGTTCTGCTTCTGAAACTCTTACACAGCATTAATTGGGATAAAACTGGATTTTAGAACTGGTAAATGTAGAATCAGTTGGGACAAAATTCAATAAAGGCATAAGTTTACTTTTTTTTCACTAGGAAATGGGAAACATTAAGGATAAAGTAATCCAGAAAGGAATTCTCCTATTTGATCAGGCCATTTCTCTGGAAAATTGCTATTTGTTTTATAGTCTTCCATATTTTCTTCCTCTTTTGGCTTCTAATAGAACTATAAAGTGCTGCATAAATATGTGGCTCTTTATGCCACACACTTGATCCATGAGAGCAGTTGGGATAAAGCTTTGAGCCTCTATGTCCAGAATGGTGCTCCTGCCAATGCCCAGGTAAAAAATGTACTTCCAGCTGGCTTCTTTCTGCAGAGAAAATGTGCTTGCTTTTGCCCAGAAGCAAAGCTGATCCCATATTTTTTTCAGAATTTCAACATTTATAAACGATTATTTGTGGAGATGGTGAATGCAGCCAACATGAACAGGCCAGAGGCTTATCATAGCTGGGCTGATTTGCGGGATGTGCTCTTCAGCCTGGTGAGTACAGTAAACGTATGATGTACCACTGATTGTGAAATGCCTGTCCTTCATTTTACTCTTCAGTGCTGCTCTTGATACCATACAAGCTTTCCTAAATAGACAATTAGAGCTGCAGCACAAAAATATCTGTGTGGCACCACTCTATAGATTTTCAGGTACAGCAGCTTTTTCACTATTAGCCAGTCTTTTTGGTGGGGTGAACAAAGTGTGTAGCTGGTACTAAACAAGGTAAGAATCCACTTTTTCTTTTTTCAACAAATATATAAGAAAAAGTAATTATGAGAATCTAGCAAACTAACACGATCCCATTTCTTACAGTGTGAAAATTTAAGGAAGTCAAGTGAAGCCAATTCACCAGCTCATGAGGAGTTTGAAACCATGTTGCTTATATCCCACTACTATGCTACACGATCTGCAGCCCAAAACATCAAACAGCTGGTAAGAAGGGTGGCAGGCAGGCAGGTCAAAAGAACTTAACCTGTTTACCAGTTAACTGGCTTATTTCTGAACCCTTGATTTCTTAATATCTCACTCCTTCTGCATGGAGTTTTGATAGCATTATCGTTGATAAAAAAATTGCCTCATTAACACAGATAATCCTCAATTTACAACCATAATTAAGTCCACAATTTCAGTTGTTAAGTTGTGACAGTTATAAAGTAGATCATCATGTGACCACACCTAATTTTACAACTTTCTTGCATTGGTTGTTAAGTGAGTCCATTATTTGCTATGCATCGCAACAAAGTTGCGATGCAATTACCCTGGACGAGTGAGAGTCCTCACAGACATTATTTGCTATGGGTGAGTTTTGCCGGTTTCCAGCAAAAACATCATAAATCAGTCATGTGAATCTGGGACATTGCAAATGACCATAAATGTGGTTGTTGTCAAGCACACAGAATGCGGTCACATGACTGGGAGAGCAGATGTCAGAACTTTAAATCTGGTGTATAAGTAGCTTTTTCAGGGTACTTTGAATGGTTGCTAAGTGACCAGTTGTAAGTCGTGGACTGCCTATCAGCTTCAGATTTGGATAGCTACAAAGTTTGTGGGTCTTATGCAACAGGCAACCAGATATGGTTGTGTAGGTGCTAGGCACAAAATCATTTTTGTGAAATTCTGATTTTCAGCCAAAGTTTGTTTCCAAGTTAACTCTCTCAGAGAGAGAGCTACTTTCAGAGCTCTCCCT
>JANHZU010006346.1:219403-234294 GCA_032468055.1 Acrochordus granulatus | reverse complement strand
GACAAAGGTCTGCATAGTCAAGGCTATGGTTTTCCCAGTCGTAATGTATGGCTGTGAGAGCTGGACCATAAGGAAGGGCATTGGCCACAGGGAAAATAATACTGACAAGGCACACAGCCCTCCCCCCCCCCACCTTGCCCCCCTGCCTTTAAGACTGGCAGCGATTGTCTGCAGGACTTGGCTATAACACATGCGGGAGGCACATCCAAGCTGGCAACGGTGGTGGCAGCGGCTTAGAGTAGTACCCTACATAGATGCAGAGCAGGGACACCTGCTATCAGCAAGATGGCCATTATGATGACACAGTGACAGCTGCCAGTGCCCCATTCCGTGAGTAGAAGAACTTGTTGAATGCCTCTTCAAGTAAACAGCTAAGCCGGCTCTGATCAGCCTACAAAGGAGTGGAAAAGGCACTGTAAGATAATCTATCCCTGTACACCTCTTGGCTATAATGAAGTTTCCCAGAAAAAGAGGATTGAAACTTCCCAGAAAAATAGAACTGAAATTTACCTCACTGATGAATCCTAACTGAACCAATTCAGCTGCCAGTTCCTGAATATTGTCACCTATGGAAAGAAAATGAGAGAAAAATTAGTGTGTTCTTTTTAAGATGACAAGAGAAAAAGAGAAGGGCACTGACTTACTAGGCAGCAGGTCACAGCTCAGGTGCCGATTCAATTTGTCTTCCAGTTTCAGCAGCAGTGTCAACTGAATGAAAGGTGGGGCAGAGAAGAAAAAAGCAAATTGCATTTTCAATTTCTATTGTTTAATGTGTTCTTCAGCACAAGGGTACAATTCTGCCCCCAAAGAGAATAAGCCATTATTCCATTATAAATGGAAGTCCCAGACTGAAATAAGTCATCCAGCCTAAGGCAGATACATACATGGTGTTTCACACCCTCCTCCACTGATTCAATGTTGCATTGCATCAACAGCACCTGAAATTCAGAGGAATGTGGTTAAGATGAAGCTCTGCTGTCTGCCAAGGAAATGGGGATTAGGGACCAGCCACTCACTTTGCGGGTCTCCACTTCTGCTGGCTCTGGGGTTGGAGTCTTTACTGATGGGGGAGCAATGGGAGATTTCACCACCTCCTGCTGTGGTTGTTGAGGTCGAGGCAGACCAAAGGCAGTGAGTGGATAGATTCCATTTCTGTAGAACCACAAACAAAATAACTCACCTCTATGTATTGCCTGCCAATTCAATGAACTAGCATGAGAAAGGACAGGTTGGCTTGCCCAGGACGCTAGTTTCAGTAACAGAATCCTGTTAACAGCCACTAGAGGAGAACAGAGCATACCTTACATCTTCCAAGAATTTGTCTAGTTCTAGTGCTGGAGACTGTGAGAATCTAGGAAAAGGCAGAGCACCAATTTAGTCTTTATAGCATAACTTCACATCCATGCTTTCGTGAACTAGGTGTCAACTGCTTCCCATTCCATCTAATATTCTGCTGACTCCAGTTGTTTGCATGGAACCAGAGAGACACACAGTTCCAAAACTCCACCTTATAATTCTTCTGTCCCACATCAGTTCCCAATTATTTAAACTCACATCATACGGACCCCATCGCGGTCAGCATGATTGATTTCAGCCAGTACAGCACTCATGTCCAAATTCTTGGTCATTTCTTCAAGTGCATTCTCAGGGATCATGTCTATCACAAAATACAAGGTATACCTTACATATCTTTCTTCTACCAACCCATTGTTTTCACCAGAGATTTCCTAAACATGTTTTTCTACTTCTCCTCTGAAGAGTTTAAAAAATATCCAGACTAAAAAAAGAGATTTAAGGAGTAAAGGACAAACCATCCTCATGAAGAGAAAAAGAAGCAGCACAGCTACCCAGAGTGCTGTATTAGTACTATAGATATTTAAAACTGAATAAAACATAAATGACATGGAATGAAAATGATTTGTAGATGAATATTTAATTATACAGTATTATGAAAAGTTAAACAGACTTTAAAATTATGTTCTAAAAGGGTTTCCACATAGAAAAAGATTAATAATATGTTAAATTCAAATTAATGCATATCCCTAGATGTCAGTACAAGAAATTCTAATTTCATATATCTATCAAGAAAGTCTAAGTGGTTATGAAAATTTTAATTTTGTAACAGAAAAAAACAAAAAAGGCATTAATACTGATTGCATTATAACCTTTGAAACCAAATTATTCTTAGTTTAGAAAAAAATGATAAACAGTACAGAAAAGTACAACAGGATGATTTATAAAATTATACGTAACAGTAGTGTATATATTCAATCAGAATATTTTTCCTTCTCAAACTAGTAGAGTCTTGGGAAGAGGTTGACCTCACTGAGGTAATGGACATTATCCTAGCCAATTTAACCTTTTAATTGAAATCATTATCAAGAATTAACTTGAGATCCTCTCCATGCAAACTGATACTCCATAGCTAAACTACAATGTGCTTCCCCCCAAGCAATTTCAGGCAACATATTAATATTTGTTTCTTTGGTCATTGGGGCTTATTTGTTACTATTATCTAACAGGGCCAAACACGACAATTTCATGAAACTTGAAGTCCATCCAAGTTTATCTGTTATGATAACGGAAACTCATTCTTAAGAAAGTATGTTGCTAATGTCTGGATATTGAGGCACTGGGAGAAGACATACAGATACACCTAAAAATCATTGTCAGACTAATCAATTTTGCTTAAATCCAAATAAATTATGGACTGCTCTGTTCATCTTGGCTGTTTCTGCACACTTAGTACAATGAGTTTTTCTATTTTGTAATATCATTTTGGGGTGTTTTTGGATATATTGTGGTATATTAATGACTGAACTGCACATATGCTTCACATAAGATATTATCTTAACATACCAGTTAAAGGTTTTGCTCTTAGCAATAGCCCCCAAACTTCCATTGTCTATACTCACGCTGATGGCCCACAATGCAATGGGCTGCCAAAAGCTTCAGAGAAGGTACTTCAAACAAAGCCTGATGGAAAAGAAGCTCACGGGCTGTAGGTCGCTTGCTAGGCTGTGGCTCCAGGCACTTCTGAATAAACTCCTAGAAACGAAAAAGGAGGCCATACTTGTGCTAGTTCCAAGAACTGGGAAAAGAATGAAAGAGGTAAGCAAGGAAAAGAACTGAAGACAATCTTACTCGTTGCAATGGATCCTCTAGCAATTGGATGGCATTGTTAATAGCTTCTTGTGGCACATAGGAAGATTCACCATTTCCCTGGATCTCCAGCACTGCCATCTATCAGTATAGAAACAGATGCCAATGGGTGACACCCTTACAACCCCATGGAAAGGTTCACCATTTGCCAGAAAATTTTATTAGCCACCACAGAAGATTCTTTCTCACCACCACAGAAAATGCTTTCTCACCTGAACCAAAGCAGCACAATTATTTTTATATGTTCCACTATATTTTTACTTTTAACAAATTCCCTACATTTCACCCATTTCTTAATTTGTCACTACTCCTTTAGACAAGAGCCCATTATGGATCATAGATATATCTCCTAAAGGGAATTTAGAAGCAGTCATAACTGGATGGGAAGGGAAAAAATAACAGAACCCTCTTTAAGTCTGTTCTCCAAACCTTGAAGATATAACAAAAATCTATCCCCACTTCTTCTATAGTGAACAAGGGAGATGACCTTGACAGAAATACACAAGAATAGTTGCCAACACAGAGGGCTGAAACATTCTTTAAATCCCAAGAAACAAGATAATATTTGGAAGTAGTTCAGGTAAATGCCTCCTTGATTCATAAATTACAAGTAGTCCTGGTTAACAAGGGTAATGAGGAACTCCATTGTTAAGTGACAGGGTCCACACCAACTTACAACAGCAGTTCCAGTTGCAGTCATTCAGCAAATCTTGTGTGGATGTTAGCATAACATCACATGTTCACCATTTGTAACCTCCTGCCAGCTTTCCCATTGACCTTGCTTATGGAAAACTGGCAGTGAAGGTTACAAATGGCTATTGTATGATCATGGGATGCTGCAACCATTAAAATTACAAACCGAGTGCCTAAATCACAATCACATAACTGCAGGGGATGCTGTAAAGGCCACAATATCAAGGACTGGATATAAGTCTCCTCATTCAGTAGCATAATAACTACTATTCCTGAACAAATGGTAGTTAACTGAGAATATAAGAAGAAAGGGAGATAAAGCACAGTCTGGTTTGCAAGATTCTGGTATTATAACCTATCTCAATAAAATGTAATTCTAATTTTCACAAGGAGTTGAGTTTCTGGTCCTGTCTACAAGTAGGGCTAATATCTTCACATACTAATTGCTTTCTTCTTACCTCCAGTGCACACATTCCAAAAGAGTAGATGTCCACTGCTGTGGTCACGTGTGCAACTTCTGGAACAAAGAATTATAATCAAAAGCTATCTATCCCTGAGGCGGAGAGAATAGATTGAACATTTTGCAGCAGTTGATACAGAACTGTAGTTCCCAATACCCTCATATTCGTACCGCCATACTCCGGAGCAAAGAAGTGCAGATTCTTCTGCTCCTCACGACATGTCTTCACATGATTGTTGATGGTATCTGGGGCAACTATAAGAGAAGACAATTGTGGCAGATCAGAGTCCATGCCTCTCTTTCCTTTCTGGTATATGGGACTTGAGACAGCTTCCATCTAGTTCATCTCTGCAAGGAACCCCAAACAAAGAAGCACTGCTCTCATCCGGCCTCCCCAGCTTTCAGGCAGCACCACATCATAAGCAAACTCAGAAGCAAGAAGAGGGATGCCTACATTCTCTTTCAGAATTTCCAGGTTTTTTCTGCAGCAACTCAAAGCCAGGCAAAGCAACCACCTGATCTTTCTAAAGGAACAGACATATTCAAAGAAGAAGCTAGATTTTGTATGCGTATATACACACACATACACTAATAGAATAGGTGAGAAAGTATGATCCATTGATGAAAGCAAAAGAGCCCATTTTCCTTAACAATATTTTATTTTGATAGCTGCACCAAGCCACTATTTTTCTAGGCAGGCACACAGGCAGGCAAAGCTCAAAGTGTATCCCAAAATGCTGATACTTTACCCATCACCTTGCTGTCTTAGGCAAAGAAAGCAACTTCCCAAAAACATGCTCCGGTTGTTCAACAACACTTACCCCCCATTTTTTTCACAACTTTCTCAGTTGATACCGCAAACAAAGAAATGCTTCTGGCAGCACCTGGATATTTATAATTTCTTTTAAAATATATTTAAGCTCCTTATTAAAATAGTCCCTAATTGACTAAAAAATAAACAATGCAGTCAGTGAAGGACTACTACAAATTTTTAAGAAGTTCCTGGCACAATAAACCTCATTCTAGCCAAGATACAGAAATCATCCTTAGAAACTCTGGAAACCAACAAAGATTCTCCAAGGACAGGAGTATAACTTCGGCTACCATAAGATAAAAATCCTAAGCCACCAGAGAACTATTTGTGTGCTATGTTCTTCTAATATTAACTAGCTCAGTTAAAAACTAGTGGATGTATTTAGACAATGTGCAAAGCCTGGCTTTTTTGTACATATAATTAAGATATTCTGGAAGGTTACTTTACTGTTCTCTGTATTACACAATCCAGAAAATTGTTTAATCTATTAACCAAGATATGTGTATTGTATAACCCAGCTTTAGGCTTGAGGACAGTTCAGGAAAATTCATTTTATTTAGACAGTGTTACAGGTTTTACTTCATACCTCACCTCTTTATAAATGAGAAGAATTGACTAAAAACACCAGCTCTAAAGAGCTGTTAGACCTATTGAAATGACAGAAAAATCAGCACATGGAAGTCAAGCAGAGGATGCTTTAAGAAAAATGAGAGAGGACAACTATTCTACCTAAATTAAAAAAAAAACATTGGCAGGAGCCAGACTGAGTGTATATAATTTAAACCACAGTCCAGAATAAAATTGATCTAGTAGCACTGCTATTGCATTCAACAGATTAAAAATATATCACCTTTAGTCCTAATGTCAAAGATTACTCATTAATAGAGCAAAAACATTTCCAGATATTTGCTCCTGTCTGAAAGTCTCCAGCTTGCTTCCTTATATCAATATACTTTCTGCATCAGCCAAAAATCTGGTAAGAGTTTGAAAAGCTTTTTATCAGGCAACCCATTTTAGGTCCACATTAAATAAAACCCTTTTCAGAATGAAAAACTACAGTACTTATCTAAAATCATTGTTAGAAATATGCACTCCCATTATGCGTGTACAAGTATATTATTTATAAATAATAGATTAAAAATAACTTTTGCCTATATTATTATAATTGTTATTTATTTGAATTAGCCACCCAGCTCCAATGAACTCTACTTGCTAAACAAGGAGTACTATAGGACAATATAGTTATTTTGGAATAAATTTCCATAAACTTAAGAGTTCTTCATGAATTCTATTTTGGTTCTTTAAATTGACTGTACCAGTGTTTCAGTTTATCTCTATAAAATTATTAGTTTCTTCCATAATTATCTTTCTATTCATCAGTGCTAAAGATTACATACAGTTTTAAATTAATGAAACTTTACTGGTGTTTTTTAGCATGCCAGTGGTTAAGTATGTGTATTATATCTATTCTCAACAGACTAAAACTAATGCATACCCTCTCTACTTCTAGATGAACTCACTAGTTAACCCCATCTCTTAACATTGCTTAGAGACAATAAATGATTAAGTGGATTTTTAATGTAAGCCACCCAAAGTCACTAAACATGAGTTGGGCAGCCATATAAATTTGTTTAATAAAATAAAGTCTTGTAAATATGCAACATACTTTTGTAAATGTAGGCTAGGTTCACATATGTCATTTTGCTACTGGTTGGGAATTAAGCTACAGCTGGATTCAGGAAGTCTAAAATAAACTATATTATTGCTTAGAATGATGTGGGAACCCAGATCATGGAGTGGAAGAAAAACTAATCTCTTTTTCTTCCTATCACAAGCACAGGTTAAGCAAAAGGAGAGGATTTCTCTTCATGATGCCTCCACTTGGCAGCCATCAATCTCCTCTCAGCTGAGTATAGCTTCTACCTCCTGGATCAAGGATCTCATAGACTTGGTAAAAGGTCCTTTACAATCTTCTCTGTTGGACATAACTATCCCAAGAGTTCTTGTCAGTTGGAAAAACCACAGCATCTCTCTTCTATCCATGTCTTTTCTTTTAATCAGTTTCCAATGCTGGACTTGGCTATATTTCACCAGAAGTTCATCTTCTCTATGTCCTTTCCTGACAACCCGTCTTATTGCTCAGATTCTTTCACTCTACTCTACCAGAAACAGAAAGGCTTGCTTACCTGTTATACCTAGCATTAAGATAGGGAAGGGAAGCAAATCCCCAATTTTCTTCTATGGCTGAAGGGATTTGAACCATTCCACAATAAGAGCATTCAAAGCACAGCCTAATTCTCTGATTCAACTAAAACCCCCAAAAGGAATTCAACATATATCTCTTATCTGGGCAGCATTTTAGCACTCTTTTAAGTTTTATCCATCATCCCTATCAAACAGTTGGCCATAGCTCAGGCCACAAGCAAGCAGCAAGCAGAATCCGAATCATGGCTGCAAGGGAAGGAGGTAGCAGCAGCTCCTCAGACAAGAGCAGTTTACATGCAGGAGGAAGCATGCAACAGGATAGCAGAGAAAACACAGACCAGAAGTGAGAGAGAAGAGCAGGGCTCCTCTCTATCTAAGAGCCAGGGGCAGCCGCAACTATACTAGAGTCATAAGCAAGGGACACTGAAGGGAAAGAGGAGCTTTTGTATATAATACATATATATTCCCATTTTTGTGTATGTGTATACATATATATATATATTATTTTTATAAAGTCACAGTCACATCACAGAGCAGAGAGATTTGCTCACCATTAGCAAAAATCCTATGAAAGACTGTTGGCAAGAGAGAAAGAAAAAGAGAGAAAGGCAGCCCATCAGCAGGAAATAAAACCAAGAATTGATGGAACCAGCCTTTTAGCTAAGCCACTGTACCTCCTGTAGCAATGGGACAGACTGTGCTTGTCTCATCAGGACAGAGTAAGGGTTTTCTTATTCTGAACTTCTACCAAAATCCACAAAGGAGGTCAGTGCTCAGCTGTTCTTAGTACATAGTATCCTTGTGAAGTGAGACAGGAGCCAGATATACCATATACATTTGGCCATCAATTTACAATTCTACTTCTCAGTATCCACTTCTTCACCAGAGCCAGCTTTCCACCCTCTATCACTACCCACTCTTTCTCTTTACTTGCTGTTGGATGGTCATGTGCCTTTCCTTAGAGGAGGAAAAGAGAAAAGATTCAGATGGAGGATCTGCTTGAAAACAGAAGACCTTTCTTGCATTTCATTCACACAGTATACAGTACCTCTGGGAGATGGGTTAGAAAAAAATGATGTTCATCTCCAAGCCCATCCATTTTCAAAACTCAACAAAAATAGATAGGTATTTTTATATATTTAATATTCCTTCAACTAGTCTCCAGGAAAGAGAATATTCAATGAATTGCTACACTCCATTTGGTAAATTCCTATCTATCACAAATTTTCTAAATTGGAATCCAGCAGCTTTCCTCCTCCTTCCCTCTTGGACACCTTAATGATAATTTTTCCTCTGACTCAGTTATTTAACTTCTCCAACCTCACCTCTGTACCACTGTCTCTGTATGCCTCAAAATTAGCCTCTGGTGTTGCTGAGCTTGGAAACCTACTGGGGCTCATTTGCCTGAAACTATGGGAATAGAATGGGGAAGAGGAAGAAAAAGCAGAAAGAAGATTGAAAAGAATTTTGATATCCAAAAACAAGTCAATTAAAGATTGTTTTAAGAGGGAAAGAAAGAATGAAACAATGTGTCTTAATATATTAGGACAAAGATAGAATTAGATCTTCACGCACCCACTACTACACTCTTGTGCTACTATATTGGGGTAGGAAAGCCAGGTGTAATCCTTTAGATAACTCCTGAGCCTGTTCTATACAGGACAGGTTACCTTTTCTGCCATTGAGCACCCTAGTTTCCTTCTCCTTCCTATTCTTCAACTGAATTCTAGCAGGAAGTCTTCCTTGTTTCTGAATTTGACATATGACTCTGCTTGTTTTCGTTCCCGACATTCCATCAACTAGGCAAAGAGTGAGGAGCATTAAATTTCCTTCTTTCAAAACATTTAATGAGATTTCAACTGCATGTATCATTACCAACAATTTTTCATCATTACAGTATTCTTAATCAATGCTTATCATTAGGAAGCTGGGGAAAGAAAAGAAAGGAAAAAGCAGTTGCTTATTTCAAATTTTGTAGTTGTATCAAGAGTTCTAGGTACTAACTTCATACTAAGTTCTGGGATAAACAGACAGAATTGATCCTTGTTCCCAGGGAAAAGCAGTCCTGGAAGCAAAGCAATGACAAAGCTATTTACATTTTCTGCATTTCAATTCATTTAAGTTGCCATTAGTCACTGCAAGGCAAACTCTGCTCAGTCCGCTAAATCTACTCATGTGAATTACTTGTTCAGAACATTCAGATTCTAATTCATGCACTCTTTTCTCAGACCATCAGAACTATCTATTAAGGCACAGTAACACTGCACATTGTGCATAGTGTTCTAGGTTTTCTTCTTCTGTAAGAGATAGCTAGTAACCATGACCCTCTATTCAAACAGGGTAAGGCGAGGTTTGTTCTATATTGACTG
Organism: Acrochordus granulatus; assembly: GCA_032468055.1. Taxonomy (NCBI): domain Eukaryota; kingdom Metazoa; phylum Chordata; class Lepidosauria; order Squamata; family Acrochordidae; genus Acrochordus; species Acrochordus granulatus. Next base: position 224,591 of record JANHZU010006346.1, on the reverse strand, counting down.
CTTAGGTGTAATTATGTAGTAATTCTAACAGAAGATAACTACTACTACAAAAACTGTCCTTCAGATGCAGTGATAGATGTCTGTGAACCCAACTGCAGAACTAGTAACTTTTTAATCAAGATTCTTCCTCCATCTCTATCTCCAAAGACATCAAAATGCACAGAAACAATTATAAGCTCTTTCTCTCAATTTTATCCACAGAGTTAGAAGATTAACTTCAGAATTAGAAGTCTTTGCTTTTGTGAAGAACTATTCCACTAACATCTCTTGGAACCAAGCTTTTAATATTTGGAACCTCAATCTGCTTCACTTTCAAGTTCTTTCAAGAAGATACATCTCATGCAATTAGGGCTGACAGAGATACTTAATGGAATAATCTATTTCAAGAATCATGTTCACCTTCCCTACTGATGCTTGATTCATTTTATATTCATTATATTCATAATCCCAGGGGTATATATTCCCTGTTTTGTGTGCCTGTGTATGTATATGTATGCATGTCTGTGTATACACACACACATATTTGTCTTCATATGAAACATGTTTTGAATTTGAATTCCTCAGAGAAAAGATGAGATGTAAGTGTAAATAAGATAATAAAAGGATATAAGCAAATTTTGAAAGAAAAATTCATACTGGAAGACAAGGCTTCTAAAGCCCAAACACCATAATAGCCAAGACAGAATCTTCCATGTTCAAAAGTAACATATCTCCAGGTGCTACAAACAGATGATGTGCTAATTAAAGATGAAGCTCTTTATTTGGTCAGCTAATAGTTTGGGTGACCCAGCATCACATTTCCCATATCACAAAGGCAGAAACAAAGTACATCCAGTGAACCCTGGACTTGGAGTTAGCTAGCTTGGAAGGGTTCTCAGTAGTTTTATTACTTGATCCATACTGTATTAAGCCCAAAGATACTCACATCATAAAATATTGTTTTTATTAATACTCTTATATTACAAGGATAATTTAATTTAATTCCAATTTAAATTAATTCCAATATAATCATTATGCCCTCCTTCCATACTTGGAAACTGCAGTTTGAAAAGAAGCTATGAGGTAGTGATGATTTTATGTCACTAAAGGAAATCAGATAAACATATTGAGAATAAATCTACCTACAGCTACTAAATATGATAGCATTGTGTTATTTTGATATCAGGACAGCATGTTTATATATATGTATATATATATATATGTTAATGTATATAAATCACTAGCTTCTGAGAGTTCAATAGCAGGATACAAATGTAATATGAGAAGTAGAATGTTCATATTACCCAGCTTATTGACTTCCTTCAGGCTTCTAGTTGGGTACTGGAGAAACAGAATTATGGGTTTTGATCCAATACAACTCTTACATTCTTATGGGTTTTGTTTCATTCAAAAATTGACCCTAGAAACTATTTTTAAATCAATTTAATGATGGTGTTAACATGACCATGGTAAAATAATGATTAACACTGTCCCATAAGCTTAAAAAAGAATCTTAAGGATTTTCATGAATTAAATGGGCATAATTCATTGAATAGGACAAAAGCAGCACAAAAATGAGATGAAATGTTGAGCATATATTTGTGAAAAATGGAGCAGCCAACAGCAATACTTTGCATGTTTACTAATAATTCACTAACTAACACTGGACACAAGAAACTGATAGCCCATAAAGAAGCGGAACAAAGAACTCTGCCCCCTTGCCTTCTCCTACAGTGCTGATGAATCAGTGAGTTGGAGTGTAAGACTGGCTTGGAAGCAGCCAAGAACAAAGAGCATCCCCAGGGGTCGAAATGTCTGAACAATAAAGATAAAAATGAGTTGGCAGCAGAATTTTCTGCCTGCAGAGACTCTACAAAAAGAGGATGGAGCAGCCTGCAAGTGGCCAAAGGTCCAAGAGGTTTCCAGAGGTCAACAACAACAGATAAAAGACAGAGGCACCAGTTTCCAAAGACTCCTGTTGTACAGACATAACAATAAATGTCCCAAGCCCTAGGGCTTTTCTTGGTCTAATCTAAAGTTTGATCCAATGCAGGGAACAAAGCAAGATAAGAAGGGAATCATAGCATACATTAAATCACAAACTAATTCCACAATACAATCTCACCTGATCCAATCTTAATAAGCCCATTGTGCTGGATGAAGATGGTATCACAAGTCAAATTTCCATGAATGATGGGAGGGTCACAGGAGTGAAGGTAACTGGAACAGCAACACAATAGTGAGTGAGTCAAAGCTACTAGATACACAAATGCCCAAAACTAAAAATCAGCTTCTGTATAAAAAGCAAAATGAATTTTTTAGTAAATGTACAAAACAGAAGAACAATGTCTTCTTTATTTCAATTATTTCTGATATCCAAAGAACATACTATAAAGTTACTTTGGTAGTCAAACTCTATTTAGAATCTAATAGTCAAACTATATTTAGAATCTAAGCCTTTGAGTCTTCTAAGGAAGACTTCACTGAACTGCTGAACCATATCAAATAGTACTCCTAGAGTAGTGAAGACCAAAGTAAGCAATAAAAGAAGCAAGCTTCCTCCCATTACTTTCTCCAAAAACCTTTCCCATACAAGACATAAAAAATATACAGATGTTCCATTAAGTCACTAAACAAATGCAGTCATTTCTACACCAACTTTGTGCCCAATACTGTCCTCTCTCATACATATAATGTCACATACCTGAGGGCAGAAAGGATTTGGGTGCACCAACGCTTCCAGGCCTGCAATACAAATCAAATATCACCAAAAGACTTCTGGCATCTCCTGCAAAAGGAAGCCCTTGTTTGACGCCTCTAGTGCCACTTCTATTCTCCTTGCTTCTGGGCATTTTTGGCTTGCAAATCCCAGCTAGTTTCTTTCTATTTCACTCCAGAATCAGAAGGATTAATTTAGGATTATCAGGCAGGAAACAGGCTAACTAAATGGTTATGAGCTAGGTAGACATTTTTTTCTCATAGTCTTTGACAGGAAGGGAAGCAATAGGACTTTGGCCAAGGGCTATAGCCACTAAAACAAAAGAATGGCACAAAGACAATTTGTGGTTTTAGGAGAGCATACAGAACTGGGGAGAAGTTACCTTTTCATTCATAGTTTTATGGTTCTTCTTTGTTTTCTTCAAAAATTGCTTCAGACTGCCAGAGGACATGTATTCCGTAATGAAGATAACCTAGTGATAGGAAAGAGGTCACCAATTGCTATGCTTCATATTTCTGACATTAAGATAAATGACACGGAGGAATCACACAAAATTTCCTTACCCTAGCTTTATTCTCTTTTACATCTGCCCAATATTTATGGAATTTCACAATGTTTAGGTGCTCCAACTGGATCAGGTTGTCAAAGACAGCTTTGACTTTTTCCTGCAGCCGCAGTAAAGCAGAGTAGTGTAAACAATTCAAAAGAAAAATACCATTAGCAGAGCTTCAATACAGCCTGAAACTGGGTTCATCCACCTCATACATATATGAATCCATATTTACCCAACCCTCAGACTGTAAGATGGAGGGTACTGGAGGTATTATGAAACTGAAAGTCAAGCAAGCAGATTTGCTAACAATATAAAATAATTCTACCCCGGCTTTCAGTCTCCCATGTTCCTCTTTCTGCTTGATTTCAAGATACTTATTCACAGTCACTGACAATTTGAGCCCTTATATAAGAGATGTCTTGTCTATTTAATTCCAATTTCACCAACCTCTTGAAGCTTAAAATTCTTGCGTTCTGAGAACTGGACTTCATTCCAAACAACTTCCACACCTTCTTCTGTATCCATTGCCAAATAGGCACTATCAATTCCAGGAACATTGCGCTGATTAACCTATATGGAGAGGGACAAAAATAAAAACCAAATTTCAGGTACACTAGAAAGGTTGCTATGTCTACAATTTATTACTATTTGACCTAAAAATGCAAGATGAACCAAAGACTATCTATACTAATTTCACAAAACAAATAAACAGGTGAATCCAGTAAGCTAAAAAGCAAGTCATGTTAAATGTTCTCCTGTTGCTCCTTAGCAACTAGAATTTAAGATACTCTGTGTCTGATTCAACTATCAACATTAGCTACTACAAACATATTCATTATACTATTTGCTTTCAGGATCAGAAATTAATATATAGTAAGCCAAAGAAATTAAAGGAAAAAAATAGGAAAAAACAAAATCCAGCACAGCTAGAATTTAAACCAACACAATTTACTGTATCTTTCTATAATTTTCTATCCATACAAACCATCCTTGGTTCTAATATGTCTAAATGCTACTTCATACAGTGTCTTTATTTCACCTACCCAATTCTCTCTTTTTTTCACAATCTCATCATCTCTGTCCAACAACATATCTTTTGATCTTTCCCATCCTCTCCATCATTCATCCTTCATAGTTTGTGCAATCTGATCTCAGCTCATCCTCTCTATATTGACAAAGCCACCTCGATGTCCTTTCATACTAGTTACTCACTTCTCATTCAGTAACTGTTAGTTCTTGATCCTATTTCTGGTTTTACCATATAGCTTATTTAGTACCCAATTCCAACTGCATTCAACTTACTGTTATGTTTCTTCTAATGTACCAAAAACATTTACTTCCATATAACAAAGTGGGAAGAATCACACTTTTATACACAGCTTATGAGAAATTGTAGGAAAAACATGGAAAGTAAGGAAAGTAATAGTAACATTGATTTCTGTGAGAAAAGACATAAAAGCCTAGATGGGAGAGATATGGGAAGAAAATGTATCAAAGAGACTTTCACTCACTGTAATTCTGGCTAAAAATGTATTCTCAGTTTTCAATATTACCTCAGAGAAGTGTTAAAAACATTTCTCAGACATCTGTTTTGTTTTTATGGGTGGTCCTTGCCAGGGTCAAGCAGAGTATTTTGTGGAGCACCTGACAAAGTCAATCAGATTGATTCCTAGTTGGACTCCATGCGTGGAGTAGGTGCAGTAGAGATGCCTGGGGAGGGGTCTTACCTGGTTATCTGGGAACACTTTGATCCTGTTGGACATGAGGAAGTGGACAGGGTCCTCGATGCCAACTTACTGTCAACTGGATCCTTGTCCCCCCTGGTGGGTGAAAGCCTCCAGGATGGGGATTTCCATGTGGGTGCAGGCAATGATTAATTACTCACTGCAGGAGGGGACATTTCTGGGGCCTTGTAAGGAGACTTTGGTCTACCTCCT
>JANHZU010006346.1:157514-169493 GCA_032468055.1 Acrochordus granulatus | reverse complement strand
CATCTTTCATCCAGTCTCCACACTGCCAACATATGTCTTAATGAAGCTGGAGATTCTCTGGAGTTTTTAATGATTGGACTTGAAAGGTCAAGAAGTGTGGGGATATTTTTAGTGAATAAAAGCTACAGATGGGTAATAAAATAAGTAAATAGATCTCTCTCTTGGCAGGTTTCCAAAGTGCTTTTGGGAGCTCATGCACTATTAGCCAATGGGTCAGTGATGTCACGTATGGGCACCTCACAAATTGCACTGCTTTCCAAGGCCTATAATGTGCCTGTTCTAGTCTGCTGTGAGACCTACAAGTTCTGTGATCGGGTTCAAACTGACTCCTTTGTCTCCAACGAGCTTGGTATGTAGCCTTTCTAGGTGGGAGGCTTTGTACAATATTGCAAGTGCCAAAAATAAAAATTAGCCATTTTTGTTTTAAAATATTGAGTTCTCAGGAGAAGGCAGATTTGGTTATCTTGTGAAATGTTAGCCATTTTTAGTGTAGTTTCTTGGACATTACTGTTTTGTTGATCTCAATGTTTGGACTTAACACAAGTGGAAGAATCAAGAATTATCTCTTTAATGGGAAAAGCTTGTTTCATGTCACCTTCATTCTACAAGACTATTGAGAAATGGAGTATATGCTTATCTCACATCAACTTTATGGCATAGATTAACTTAGGGGACTGACTAACCCATGATAAGTTGGGCTTTGAAATATGTAGGGGAAACTTGAGAGAGATTACAGTGCTGAAGTGCTATAATATAAATGTTGCACCCATTGCTTCTCAATCCAAGAAATTACAAAAGCACTAACACTGTAAGCAAAGTAAGTACCAGAATATGCAGGAGGAAGGAACAGGAGGAGTATATTCAGGACTTGTCCAGCATGGGGGAGAAATCTTGGCCTATGCAGTTTTGAGAACTAGTATTTTTCTAAATTACTGCTGAACTGTATTTGCAGATGATCCAGATGATCTGATTGGATCAAAAGAAGAGAGGAGTCCACTATCCAACTGGCAAGAAAGCAAGTCATTGCGCCTTCTCAATTTAGTCTATGATGTGACCCCTCTGGAGCTGGTGGATTTGGTTATTACAGAGTTGGGGATGATTCCTTGCACCTCTGTTCCTGTTGTTCTGCGTGTCAAGAATGTAGAGCAGTAATATTGGGAGAGTGAATAAACTTGCCTGTCCCTGCTGCATGCCTCTATTTATATATGTCATTGTTTGAAATACCTGGGTGAAACTGATTTCTTATTCAGGACTTAAGTCACTTATGTTCAGTTGTTCCCTAGTTCTTTAGAGCATCTTTGTTTTCTATCCTGTTGCTGCTGCAAATGGAGTCTTATTTATTATTGGGTTTATCTTTTTATTTCTGTTTATTCTAACATTCAATTTAGATCTGGGGTTCCACTCTAGAATTTATGATGGTATTAATTATGAGTGTATTTGAATATGTGTGTACAATATCTCCCTCTGTCTTTGACTGCATTCTATGTTTAAGTAGACCTGAAACACAGAACCTTTTTTTCTAGCAACAAACCATGGCCTTGTGAAATACCTCATTTTTTATACATTTCTTGCCACCTGATCTATCCAAAATCCTCTTGCACTGATCTATGTTTTCTTGCATGAGGCAGTTGATCGCTGAGTTGATGTCCATAGATTCCTACATGGCACTAAGCCAAACTCTGACTTGTTTGGTTTGGATTTAGAATAATAGGTGAACATAACCAGTGAGATTTGCTAACCATGATTTTATACTTTAATATCTATGAGCAAGCCAGTTATTAAGTTGAAAATAAATAATGGCTTACTGCAATATACAAATAAATATGGAGACCACTGGAAAACTGTTCTCATAGCTACAGTAATCTTCTTGCATAATATATCTCTGATCTCCATGCACCTCTCTTAGATAAGCTGCTACTCCCTATCCACAAGATGTCACTCTACCCAGACTCAGTGCCTCATTCTGATGACTCTAGAAGTACCTGTACTGAAGTGTATCAATATCACATTTAAAAGATTTCTTAGAATTTTTCCTCCAGGTGTTTGGGGATTACAGTTTCCTGAATCCCAGAAACATTGCTGTTGGTATTTTGAGAGTGAATGCAGCTTTAGAGCAAGGTATTTAAGGCATTTGATATTTTTATTGATTGATTGCCCAAACTGTTCTCACTAATGTGGGGAAAAATGACACTGGGAATTCCTACTGCTTCAGGTGGAGCAATAGCTGTACAAATGAGTTTGGTCACTCATGAAAATGCCTAACATTGATGAATAAAGGAATCCAGTAACAGGCCCAGCACTTTGGCCTCTAAATATTTATTACACAACTTCTACTCACTACACTGAATAATATGTAGGTACTGTATACTGGATGTAAAAATCAAAAGCTGCATACAGCAGAATATAAAAAATGTAAAAGCTTAATCTAGTTGTAAGAATTATATTCAACAAAAGCAGATCCTTGACGTTTTCTAAAAGGCTAAGTATATTGGGGGGCAGAGAAACATTTGGGGCTTGGGGGTCAAGTTGCTTCAAAGACAAGAGTCACAGAAAAGGTTCCTGTTTCCACCCTTCTAATTCCTTCCAAGGGAAGGTTCAGGACCAACCTTTCTTCATTTGATCTAGAATGAGCAGATGTAATTCAGAGACTTTCCTAAGATAACTTAGACCCACGCCACCTAGGGCTTTGAAGGGAATCATCTTTCAAATGGAAACCAGAAACATAACAGCCAATGCAGTGCCTGCAATACAGGTAAAACAGGTCTCTCAGCAAGCAGTCTGTTGTGCACAAACAAATTTCTGGGTGGTCTTCAAAGGCAGCCCCAAGAAGTGTGCTGACAAATATGAGGGCATCCACTACTGCTGCCAGGGCTTCCTCTTCAAAAAAGATTGCAATAAAAGGGTAGCCAAGTCGCAACAGTTTATCCCCCAACTTCACCAACTGGAACTGCCTGCCTACCTAGGAGGAAAAGAAATATTGTGCCATACAATGTACTTTATGTTCAAACCTCACCGGCACAGCAGAATACTAAGACTGTTGTTGAGAATTCTAATGGGCTGGGGAGAATGGGATACCCTCCATTTAGCTCAGTATTTTCAAACTGGGCAACTTTAAAATGAGTGATTTTAAAATTTCCCCAGAATTTTGGCTGGGGAATACAGGGTTTTGAGGTTCACACAAGGCAGACTCCAAATATTTTGGCAAAGTCATATTCTGGTGCCTGCTATGATTTGGTTCATCTTCCAGTTCTGGGAATTTCAAAAAAGCACTCTTTTTCTTTGAGCTTTTGAGCTTTACATGTGATTTTGAGTCCTGGACAATTTCTTTTCTGACATTTTTACCCTATTTACACAGGAAGTAACTTTAATTACATTAGCATTCACTTGTCATATGTCAAGTCTTCAAGTGGCCATTATGTTTTTTGCTTTTTTATTGTGTTTTTGGAAATCTTTTTCATTTAGATGCGAAAATTTGGCATCCCTAGGCTGCTGCCTGCTTGGCCTTAGTCTAGAGCCAGCTTTGTCCATGTATCTCAGATTTGTAAGTTTGAAAAATACCGATTTAGATCCTCACAAAGAAAATGCCATTTTTGTCCCATAGAAGGATCAAGATAACTTGCTTCATCAAGGTTTTCAATGTCCCACAATCTTTTCCAGAATCTCTGAATGGAAGATTAAAGGCAGACATTTTTCTGTACATCTGGATTAAGGGATCAGCTTCTTCTTTAGGAAGAGCTAACATCATTGCCACTCCCTTCCAGGCAGAAATGACACTCAAACACACACAACCCATGAAGCATAAACCACAACTTGAATCCTGCCGTGAAATTAAGATATGCTTGCTATTTGGAAGAAAGACCATGATTAAGAGGCCATAAAAAATTGACACAAAATATTTAAGACAAAATATTAAAGAAAAATTTATACTGTCAATTAGTTTTCCCTGTTCTTATGTATGATTAGATCATAGACTGAGCAAAAGAAAATTTGATGCCTTTGAACATGTAGTTGAGAATGCTTTTGACCCTAGGGAAAAAACCCAAATTATTTAAAACTAGATGAAGCTGGAATGCTCAGCGGAAGCACTAATAAGCTGAAACTTAAAAGACATTTTGAACAGATAAGGAGAAGCAAGAGATGAAGAAAATTCTGATGCTTGGAAAAACCGAAGCCAAAAGAAAAAGAAGCGGAGAGCAAACGACAGCCTTTATCCCATCCCTGATGACACAAGCCGAAGCTTGGAAAAACTCAAAGCAGCAGCAGCAGCAGCTGCCAAGAGACAATCCTGGCGAAAGGACACTTTCGCTCACAGGAGACTGCAACGCCTTAAGGAAAAGTACTGTCACCTCCGCTGGGTCCTAGCGCTCTCCCATACGCTCCTCCGACAGCAGCGTTTCCCAAAGTACATCGCGGCGCAAAATTTGCATGTTGCAGCCCTTTGGTCTCGACCTTCTCTTGCTTCTAATGATCAGGCACGGGCGGAGACTGAACTTTTTCGTCACCTGCTGAGGGAGACCAGGTATCGGAAGTGACGCCAGAGCTTGGGGTCATCGCTGTTATCCTTGTAGCGGCCGCCATCTTTACTGCTCCGGCCGGACACCGGTTTCCATGCGGGAGAAACAAGGTGAGGCTGAGCCCGCCTGCATCTGGCAGGCCACCGTTGAGGAGCCCTTCCCTTGTCACTGCGGGGCGGGATAGCTGTCCACGGTGCGGTCCCTGCTGCTGAGTTGCAGCGGCCGCTCCCACCGCCGCAAGGCGTGAAGCAAGGGAACAAAGACAGTCCGAAAGACACTCTTCCCCGAGCCCCCCCGCCCCCGCCTCTAGTGCGACGTCTCCATTTCCGCCTCTGGAGAAGAAATCCTCCGCCCCAGCCCCTCGTAGAAACCCGCGCCCTGTGGGTAGAGAAGAGATCGGAATCGATTTGCGGCTGTGCAGTGGATGCTTTCCCGGCTCCTAATGATTTAAATGAGTGACTTTTCTCTCACGAGCGGTTACATGGTTCTCTTCCCCCCGTTTTATTTACTTTAAAGTTTTGCAGATTATCATGATTGAAGTGTTTCATAAAACATAATCATGAGGCACTGCCAAACCAGAAGCACGGGGATTAGCAATTTGCCAGTGATTCTGAAGTTGGCAGAATTGGAGAACATTCAGCGATTTAGAACACCATTTAAAGGTGGCTGATCGTAAATTGATTTTCGAGGCCAAATTCAAAGGAAGCAAGTTTTTTTCCCCTTGGGGTGGCTCCGTGCCTCTTGCTGAGAAGAGGAGCCCTTTTTAATGGCAATACTGTAATATCTAGCAGCATTCAGCAATAGGATAACCTCAAACCATTAACAAGACAGTGTGAGTCATTTATATTACATTTCTATCTTATCACAATAAAATATGACTCTTAGTTGTATAGGATAAAGAAAATAAAACATCCACCGTAAGTCTGTTTAAAAATGTATACAATCAGTAAAAAACATGATTCATCAAAAACACAGTGTCATGTTGAACCACATACTGGCATCAGTGGCTAATTCTAAATTATAAATGCTTTACAAAAAAGCTCAGCTTCTAATAGTTTCCTAATTGCAGCCAAGGAGAAGGTTAAAGTGTTCTCTTGGTAAACTATTCTAAAGAACTGCTACCACTACCAAAAAGCAGCTCTTTCCAGCTTCACTGGTCTTTGCTTCCCAGAAATGGAAACTGTTAGCTCCTTCCCTCAGGATGGCCTGTCAGTCAGGTCCATTCCAATTGGGCCATACGGTCTGTAACCGAATTATGAAGAGTTGCATGTTTTAAATAAAATATTTTAGTTTGTTACTGGATTGAATGGCATATGCAAATACTCTGGTAAAATAATATTGTTTCAGCTCACCTTTTTACCTATGTCATTCAAAAAGCTAACAATTTATAACTAAAGATTGGTCAAAACTGTTAAAATTATAAGCAGTACAAATTGAAAAACCTGGCTGAAAAGTCCTTAACTGTTTACCTGAAAACAGAAACTGAGAGCAAATGCAACTCTTACAGATTCATTCCATAGCTTCAGAGTAATTCAAAAGAACATGTCCCTTATGCTTGATAAAGCATGGAGTCTTGAAGATACCTTTTGTGCTGTTCTTAATAAGCAGATAGCTTCACAGTTCTTTCAGGCTGTAAAAAGCAGCACTGAATTTTGCCCTAACAAAGAGCAGAGTCTTTGAATTTGGGCATAATATGATCTAGGCACCCCAGTTTTCATAGAATTGGAAGGGGCCATTTAGATAATCAAGTTCAGTTCCTTGCTTAGCACAAACATCAAAATTAAAGCATCTATAATAGAGGCTAATCAGCCTATGCTTGAGCATATCCAAGTAAGCAAAACTCACTTTTAGTCATTAATTTCACTGTCAAACTACTTTTATCATTGGGATCTCCTTCCCCCTTCCACTTGATATTCAACCAAAATCTGCTGCCTTCTTGAAAGTACAGAATCCACAAGTGGACAAAATATTTAAATTGGAATTCTGTTAATGGAGAATATAGTGAGACTTAAATACTAGATTTGGGAAGTATGCTTCTGTTGATACAATTGGAAGTTATGTTTGGTTTTGCCTTAATGCTACACTACTGATTCATTGATAGTTTTTGATAAACTACAGTTAAAAGTATTTTTCAAAAGTACACTTATCATCTCCTTGTTCAGTACTTGTGTTTTGATTCTTTGGAAAGAATATTGCATTTTTCTGTATTTTATGCTGTTATTTCAGTCCATTTCTCTAAACTATCAAATCTTTTAAATTGTTTTCCTATCTTCTGTGTATTAATTAATTATAGCTATTAAGGCTGTACAGCAATATAGATTTGAAAGGAAAAAATGATTTAAATTGGGCGGACGTGATCCCAAATAAGTATTGCTTATTCTTGAATACATGCACTAAACCTTTTAAGTGACAGTTTCATCATTGTCCAACATCTTACAGTAAAAATGTAACTGATACATTTTGTGCATTTAAAAAAAAATTGGTCATTTTCATCTACTTCTAATTGATTACATTGAATTTCACTTATTTCAATCAGTGCTTTAAAACTGTTCTTTTTTCATTAAGTCATTAGTTTTAAATAATATGTTTCTGTGATTGACCTTGTTTTTTTAAAAAACTGTAATATATGTAGTGCTATGCTATGCTGGTTTTAGCCAGGTCAGTAGTCCTGAATCTAATCATATTTTCTGAAATCATTCTGAGACATTGTATGACACATACAATATATAACTTTCAAATAATAAAACACTATTTATTATTGGAACTTTAGGGTTCCTAGGTGTCTTAATTTCAAATCACAAGATTTGAAAGCCAAGTTACTTCCTTTTCTTTTGTTCTTGAACCAACTTCCAAAAATATGTTTATTTTCTTACCTGAACTGAATTGTTGTCAGTTTGGGTGTTATTTTGCCTTAATTGAGATGTTTGTATTATTAAGTTTCAGATGAAATTGTATTTTATTTTTAGTTATTTTTGATAGTGATTTTGATGGATTTTTTATGAGTAACAAAACTTTCATTTGTTTTGTTTTTTTGCTTGTCTCATCTCATTTTTGCAGGCAAAGCCATGTGCAAGATGAAAAGAGTAGCATCTCTCTGAGGAGCTGTAGTGTCTTCATGGAACCTTGCCTCTCACCAAGCTGTGCCATTGGAATAGTGAGGGAAGCCACAGACCAACAGGATGGAAATATCAGTCAGACTCTGTGCACAGCATCTTGCTTAAGAAAACCTCACTGGAATGGGCAGAATGATACAGTAATGGAAGGGTTGGCTTCAACAGATACAGATTTAAATAAGTCAGAACTTGCTGTGGAAACATGTCTTCAAGAAGAATGGCCAGAGCAGCAGAGCCCTTGCTGCAAAAAAAGACACCAGGAAGAAATGAAAGGAGAACTGATTCCTAAGCAGCTAAGAGGACAAGAAAGAGAGATGGATCACATGGAAACTCTTGGTATGTTTTCAGATGTCTTTTTGGTTGTGTTGTCTTGGCTAGTATAATATGACTTCATTTTAGAGAAATGCCAAATAAAACAACTCATTTTTTTCCTTTCTGTTTTCTTCCTATATCAGTAAAGAAACATCTTCTTGGTATTGGGAACCTCATTAGATCTAAGATTAAAGGTTGAAGGGGAAGGGGGAAGCAATTGCACCAGCCAATGACATTGAGGACATTAGAGTCTTCATTTCACTGAATAAAAGAAATGAGAATGGCATATTTCATTCTTCTATGGTACACATTCCTCAGAACTAGAGGAAATCTAAAGAGAAATCCAATCTGCAGAGAGTCAAGAAGATTGTTATGATTGGATATCTATAGTTTCTTCATGAGGGTTTTTTCCACTCCTATAAGAATTACAGTCTAATTGAAACAAAGGGCCATTGGAACTGAGCTCACAGATTCTTAAGGGATTTGAAAGCTGGCTACAGGGCAAAAATTTAAAATATGGAATATAACTAAGGAGCATGTTGGAGTGCAGAATGATCTGGAAGCAGTTGCAGGATTCTACAGTGAGTGACATCCTAAAAGCATAGTAGTTCTTCTTGCATAAGCAATAGAGAATGATAGCAGTTGAGTTCTGTTTCAAGCTGGCCTATTATATCTTCAGCACAGGAGGACATCTAAGACTTTTTTCTTTCCATTCCAAGCAGATGAACTATGTCCTTCCCCAGCACCAGTCTCTGATCTTTCAAAAGAGGTTCCATCAACTATCCCATCCATAAAAAAGCATTCCCGTGGGCGAAAGCCCCAAAAGAAAGTTTCTGTCCACAAAAGTTCCATTCCCAAAGATCATAGAGGACCAAGCGAAGGCCCTGGGCCATGTGAGAATGGCTCCTCTCTGCCTGCTAAAGTGCCAAAGAAACGAGGACGCAAGTCCAAGGAAGAGCTGCTGTTACTGAGGCTATCTCAAGGACTGGATAGTCAGTCATCTGAATCCCTTTGCCAGCAGAAGTCTCTATTGAGTAACGAGAATCTTGATTCCCTGGAAACCACGCCGGGTGTACGCCCAAAGCGTCGTGCCGCTAAAGCGTAAGTGAGAGAAGAGACATATTACTAAGTATTGTTGGGTAAAGCATATGCGTTATACAGATATTATAGGGTGGAAATAACTAGCTTACTTTTCTTTAAAAAAAATCTGAAATGTGTAATTAGTGGTGTATTAAGTATAATAAACAAATATTAATCAGGAAGATTATTGAATCAAATGTATAAAGCAAAAAGGGAACAATCAGTATTGTGAACCCTACCATCTATATTTGATAGTCCTTGCTCAGATACAGTAGAACTGTCAATTGTCAGTGAAGAACTTTTCCTCCTTTGGGTATTTGTAATAATAGGTGAATTTGTTGTTTTTAAAAAAAACTGATAAGCTAAGGTGCTTGGTACTTATGATTCTGACCTACCCATCACTATTTTATTGGAGGTTTGGAAATAAAAATGGTTCCTACTGCTGTCCTGACCACATTAGAATAGAGCTGATTCTTAACCAGAGCTTGGTTCATGAACTTGTGTTCTTCTCCCTTCCCCTTTCCAAGAGCCCTTCTGTATCTACAGGAACTGGCTGAAGAATTGACATCTGCATACCAGGCTTCTTCTTACAATGAAACCTCAGAAGATACCTCTAGATCTGAGGAGCCTGGTAGGAAACAACGAGGCCGAAAGCAGCAAGAACAGAAGTTGGAAAATGAGGAGGATGCAGATTTTGTTCCCTCAGAAGAATGTCTTTTGCATGAGGAAGAAGAAGAGCAGGATGACCTAATAATGAATGAAGCTTTGAAGTCTGAGAGAGAGTCCAGCTCACGTGGACCAGTGGTAACCTAATCCTGAGTGGCTTCACTGTGTTTCTGGGGGGATGATTACCTCACCTGGTGGTACCGTTGGAGGGAACACAATATGAAGAACAAGCCCTGGTCTTTTGGAATTAGTTGGCTGAGATTCTTGTTGCCGGAATTTGGGAGGGTGGGCTTTTGGGCCACAGTGCTTGACCTGCTTTTTTCCCATAGAGGTCCAAAGCTCAGCGCCGTGAATTTGGTTCCAGTGGCTTGCATAATTCCATTATGGACCCTATATGGAAGTCTCTCTCCATCACTCACCGTTTGTGAGTATTAAGACTTTTCCCAGTTATTGGGAGAATTGAGGAGCAGAAATGTGGTTGGAGGGAGGGAAGGCAGGTTTCTACCGTATTTTTTTGCTTCCTGAAAAGTTGTATTTTCATCATTTCTGGCTGGCTGAAGTATGTGAGACTGAGTACTTTTGAAAGTACTTTACTATCTTAAAGATTAGGCTCTCCAGAAATCATTAGATCTTGTGGGCTTTAAGTCTAAATGAGATTTCTGGGCTGGGCAATGATAATGAGGCCTCTGACTGTACAAGCCCGCCTGGCTTCTTATAATTAGAAGCAGAACCAACTTAGGGGTTAGTTCATGAAAAATAGTTTGCCTAATTGAATAAAGGGATGCTACTTATTTGAGGAAATAGAACAGTTGAGCCAAGTTTGATTGGGGAGGAAGGGGGTTTGAAATCTACCTCTACGTAATCTCTTTGAAGTTGAAGAATTTCACCAATGAAAAAAATGAAAAGACTAAAATGCATCCTTTATTTAAATTATTATAAAGATAATGAAGGATCTTGAAAAAAGATCCAGGAAAAATTAAACTAATTCCTTTTAATCTTGACAATATGTTTTAAAAATCTCAGAAAAAAATATGACAATTCAGTCATGACTTTTATAACAAAGTGTGTGTGCATGATTGAGAAAGAAAATATTATATCTTGGCTTTGTTTAGGAAAGCCAAGCTAGGAGAATTTTGTTCTGTTAGATTTGTTGTTTCTTCAGGGAAGGATTCGATTCTTGGCACTTTCCTAAATAGTTGGGCAAAGATTAGAAAATTCCAAATGAATGTTGCATTCAGGTAAAGCTACCTATGGCAAAACATGCTTGGAAAAACTAGGAGGTGACTTGTTTGCCAAGTCCTTTCTTCACTGAAGCCTTGCCAAAAAAAAAAAACAGTTCCTTCCCCTTTTAGTTTAACTATATTTGACTAATTTGATAAATTTGGAAGAAAGCCTGAGCACTAAAGTTGTTTGTTGCAATATCTGCCAAAATATTTCAATTTTTTAACATTCAGATTGATGCATGTTCAAAAGACTCCATGACCCAGTATGTATTGAGTGTCCTTCTCATTCTGCTGTGCCCATATAGAGGTACATCATACTATAGACAACTTGATTGCTGCACTTTTCTATTGTTAGCACTGTTTCCTGTTGTATAAGTACTTCTCTATGACTGATTCTACTTATTTTTCTTTAGGCGTGAGCAGCACCACTCTCACTGGGAGTTTCCGGAGTGGATTCCCTCTGCCCAGAAGTGGGTCTTTCTCTCAGAAAGGTCAGTGGCCTTGTGGCAAAAGAATAAAGTGGCACATAGCTAGAAGCAGACAGATAAGTAAAAGGCACATGATAGTCTGGATGTTATATGTGCCTATAAATAATAAAGTCTGTTTTACGTTGACTCAACTCCTGGTAAGTTCAATCATATCTCCATTTAGTTTTCTTGAGTATTATACAGAAATAGTTTGTCATTGTCTTCTAGAATGGTTGTTTTGACTTTCCATTCTATAGTCCTGGTAATTCCTTAAGCTTTTAAAAGAGAAGCCATTGATGGTCATTTTCTCTTCATAAGACAACTTGGCAAGATCAAGAATATTGCCATCATAAAGATTCTGTTCTTCTGCATGTCCATGCCCAGAAGAAATTCTGTGCATCCTAGTCTGTTTTCAGGCATTTAAATGCTGATGATTTCCTGTAACAAAGCAAATATCAGATGAGCTTCCATTCTTTGCTTTTCCATCTTCCAAAGTGAAGCAGAGAAATTTCTTCCTGCTGAGACCAAGTCCCCACTCTTCTCTATCAAAAGGGAAGGTTTGCAAGAAAACAGCAATGTCTTCTACCGGATTAACAGGTATGTC